>CAAKHB010000122.1:145085-170523 GCA_901007665.1 Aeoliscus strigatus | reverse complement strand
ATATATGTGTATGTACACACACACACACACACACACACACACACACACACACACACACACACACACACACACACACACACACACCAGGATTATTGAACACATCCTTTTTTTTTAACCAAAGTTATTTGGCTATAGATTAGCATAAAATATTATTTATAGACCATCCATTAGTGAGAAGATCGATAGACTGGACTAGCATATTTGATATGTCAAATCATTTATGTCGCCAAGTGTACGTAATTAGTTCTATACTGCATATTTAATAGTTTACGTTGTATTATACAGCTGTCTTCAGAAATACTTCATGTGTTCATGTGAAACAAGCAGAGAAAGAGAGACGCTGCAGGTCCGACTTGAAAAAGTGCGTGAGTGCGTGCGTGCGTGTCTGTGAACGTACGGCGACGTTCATCGTTGATGGTGTCGAACATTACCTTGATATTGGCGCGGAGGGATGGAACATAATCCTAGAGATGTTGGGTCGGGTTTGACGTATTACAGTTTAGCCGCCACTTTTGGCGGCAGGTTTCGCACGTCATCTCAACATCCGGGTCCTTTTGTGCGTGTAGCCGAAATGGCCCTATACGGCGACTTGACACGTTAATTTGGTGGGGGAAAACTGGGATAAAGTTTTTCCCCATGCCATTTTCAGCGCTGCTGTGGTTCGTTCTCACGTTTATTAGACGACTTACAGGTGGTGTTCTCCCGCGTCGGTACCGAGTACTTCCGCATCTCCGACGAAAATCACGTCACAACAAGTCCTTGCGAGATACCGCGATTATTAAAATCCTCAAGATTCAATAATGAAATTTCATAATCACCATTAATGGTAACTACGATAAAATAATTAGAAGCATAGAAGAAAAGTAACACAGGCTAAGTCTATTTAAATGTTTACATGAGAAAATTGATTGGAGAATATAAATGTTGTAAGAGGGTGGAGATGAGGATGCTAAAATTGCAGTCTCTCTCTCTCTCTCTCTGTGTGTGTGTGTGTGTGTGTGTGTGTGTGTGTGTGTGTGTGTGTGTGTGTGTGTGTGTGTGTGTGTGTCCAAATACCAGCTTCCCCCTGCAGGTAATGAAGCACTCACTGTAAATGTTTGTAACAGATTTAGAAAATTCATGCCATAGCTTTGCAAAGATATCCAGGTGGAAGTATAAACTTCCTGGCATCCTCTTGGGAAATATAAATAATAATACAGCAAAAATAAAGCATTTCTCTCCCTGTAACCAATCATACAGGTACATCAGGATTCGCTCAGTTCAAGTTAAGACTTTATTGCTTCACAAATCTCAGCGAGAGAGGTGACACATTTGAGCTTTTTTTATTATTTAGAATAGAGAACAACCTTCAATGATAATCCCAGCTCAGTGTTTATCAGGATAAATAAATAAAAGTAAAAAATAAATAAGACTATTAAATACAGTATAAAACTTCAGGCAAAAAGGAAGGAGTTTGCTCTTTGATGAAGGAGCATATTTGGAGAGGCTTCAAAACGTTGGAGACATAACTTTGCAGAAAAGGGATGGAAAATGTAAAAAAAAAAGAGAGAGAGAGATAGATTTGCTAACATTGTTAATTGTTAAAATCATACAAAATGTACAAAGTGTAACTGCAACCAGTAAACCAAAGTAATAATAACAAGAAAAATCCCTTTTCCAAAGCTGGATCTATCAGCTACAATAGCAGACGTTTCAACATTTCAAAATGCAGAAAAATTCAAGTCAGTAACACAATGATTTGCAGTCATCAGTGAACAGCACTGGAGAAACCGACCAGGATGCACTTCCACCTCACTGCTGTTCCACCAACAGGCACTTTAAATCATCTTTGAATGTGTGGAACGAATCAAAATCACACTTAGATGTCTAAGCATAAAGTTGCAAGATCAAATCAACAAGAGGAGAACGGTAGATATTACAAAACTAAATGAGACGTTGAAATTGCAAAACCAAACTATTATTAAGTATGAAATCATCTCAACCACAAAAAGACTCATTGTCATTAAATCTGTTTTTTTGTTTTGAGGCTTTTGCATTTTGGCACACGACACCTCTCAACCCCCTTTACCCCGTTTCTCTTCATTACCGGCATGCTGACGACATCATTCTGATTGAAACTCATTTCATTTATTGCCTTTAGTTCAGAACATTTTAGTATACGTGATGTTTACTCTCAACTGTTCGGTAAACCGAGACCAGATCATGTTTGATCCAAGTGCTACATTATAAATTCTTTATCTCAGAGGTTTTGGTAATCGCCCAAGCACAAACAACTGTATAAAACAAAGAGTACCTCACACATGCCCTCTCTTTTTTACATTTCCATTACTCATATAATCATAGCTTAATGTCTGAACACAACCCGGCGAAGACCACTACCAACACAACGCGTCTCTGTGTTTTGGACAGCTCAAGCTTATTTCAGCCCTCGAGGCTTCATCATCATTGGTCAGACATGGATCAAAGTGCCCATTGAAGGTGACACCAAACATACGACTAAACCCAGGCTGGACACCTCCAAAGCTACGGTGCCATTTTCCCAGAAGTGGACCGTGTATTCTATAACAGGAATGTGACACAAAGAAAAAAAATGCATGACAGATGATTTGATTAAAAAAATAGAATATACAGACTCTACTTGACACAGCTATTGTTTATGTTTGCTTTGTTCCCATGTGGATATGATGGAGAGATCAAAAATGTACAGTGAGTGGGTCTGGTTCAGTCGGCCCCACCGGATGGCACATTCTCCCAGTCCTGCCGATCCAAAGCGTCTCTGCAGTTTCACTCCAGCTCAGTTCAGAGTTCAAAGGGCTGCTGCTTCAGTGCTTGGTTTTAGTTCCCTTCGTGTTTAGGATCACACTGCAAACACACTCAGGGTGCTGGTCTGGTCCTTTAAACCAAGGATGCTGTAGGCAATTCTTTTCAAATGGCCCGGCAGCCTCACCCCAATATTCTTAATATCCCTGTAAGATACAGACATGATGGTTAATAACAGAAGCTGTGTGTTTCGGCCTTGTTTCAACACTTCCTGCACAGCCTTCCCCTAACTCTTGACAAAATCATACCCAACCTGATTACTATACTCGGTGTTTCAAGTTACGAGTCTGCCAAGATCTTAATCTGTGGTCAACATTAAAGGTAAGTGCTGGGGGTACTGCAATTCACAAGGAAATTTAGCAAACCTGCAAAAGCCCTTTGACAGAGCAGCAGCAACAATTACAGCTTTAATTACTTAACGAGGATTCTCCCTGTTGGCCAGGAACGGCTTGTCTGGCAAGCTGAGGTTGGGTTGTAAATAACTGCTGGTTTTCCTAGAGTGCTACCAGATGCCCTGAGATGGAAACATGGGGTCCATGAAATCACACCGTTCAGTATGACAAGTACTTCAGAAAGGGTTTGTCGTCTGCTCTCCAGTCTGCCCATCTTCCCAAATCACCACTAAGACCAACTGGCAGAGACGAAAGAAGGGGGGTCCTTTTAGTTGGTTGTGCGGTTAGGAAAAGTTCTGGCCTTCGTTATTGTGCCAAACAACCTTGCATTACGGCCATCTTTAAGCCTTTTCTTTTTCAAAAAGCTTAATCCACTTCATTAAATTGCCCCCTTAGTGCACACATCTGAGGAGATCCAATTACCTCAGGCTACGCGGTGATAAGTTCAGGGGGTCCATTCTGAGCTCACCTCTTCAATCTTTCTACAAGTACAAACGTAGCAACCAGGCGGCTTCAAAACTCATCCATCTATTTCAGCTCCGTAATCTCCTCCAGTTTCCTCCTCTTCTCAAGCTATTCCTTCCTCTTTCCTTCCCTCTTTTCATGTTGAGATCCCCCCCCACACACACACACACACACAAAAGTCCTTTAGTCTAAACAGTCTAACCGGCGGTTTTCAGGGCTCAGGCAGAAGTGCTGCTCGGGGCAGCTAGTGTGTGTGAGGGATGAGAGGAGGAGCGGAGGCAGGAAAGATGAATAGGGACTGCAGCAACCACAACCCACCATCACCAGTCTACCATGAAAAAAATCCCACTCCGCCATTACTTTTTCCATCTCAAACATGTATTTTTCAAATTGTAACTAAGGTTGGGGATTATATTGTGAGTGCTCAATTCTGCTGGCTGTGAAGATTTTTTTTAAGGAAAACAGATTTGTTAACTACTCATCTGTAGCAGATGTTTTGTTGGGAGAGAATAAATTGTGTGTAACACAATATCCTAATTTGGCAACCAACTGTTTTTTGCCTTAAAAATACTTAAAAAGGTAAGAGATCCCAAACTGTCACTTACTCATTCTTCATCTGCAGGACCTGGTCCATGGTGACAATCCCAGCGCAGTTGAAGTTCTCCCCATACTGGCTCATCTTAATGGACTCCAGCCACTCAGACACTGACCTGAAGGGGGAACCATCTGAGCCACTGGTGCTGGGCAGGCGGATGGATACGCTGCGAGCAAATAGAAGTAGATCAGAATGATCCCAGTCTTTGCCACAACAAAGGCAGAGGACTGATGGCTGCAATTACTGCAGAGGAAACCAGTTTGTGATATAAAAAAAAAGAAAGACGATTAAGATATGAGCCTCGCTTGCGCTTTGTGTCCTTTCCCACCATTTGGAGCTTGAATACTCTTTTATACAAAGGAGGAGATATGCATTCATTCATGCAATCACATAGAGAACAGAGCTTCAGTGTTCCTCTGCCAGGAGTTCGCGCACACTTCTTTCTTTCTTTCTTTCCCCAGCGGGTAACATGTCGACATGCGTGTCCTTTCAATGGTTTGAAAAGACTTTGGAAGTGTTTCTTAAAGGAAGGACGGTTATTCTGTCTTTTGAGTTTTAAAAAAGATGACTAAATCAGCTGATACAATCAAGCCAAGTCTCAATGATTGGGGCGTCCTGCTGGCCTGTTCAAACGAGTCCTTTTCCCTTCACAGATGTGGAAAAATACATGTTTGCACACCTCAGACCAGGTCCAGTTTGAAGCCAGTGTTGTTGTTCTCGGGCGCACAGAATTCCTTGTAATGTTTGGGAAACACTGATCTGATCTGATCTGATAGCTCCATTCAGGGTTTTACACCGCATAAGCAGATAACATCAAACTAAAACAGTGCAAACTGCAGTAGCAGAAGTGAGTCTAAAAATACAATTGATACTATTTGTATATCAGACGTTTTGGTTCCACTGTTGTTGTAGAGATTGTTTGCTGATAGAGGCAGCTACTATAGCGTCAGAGCTGGAAATATATGCCTCTCAAGCCCTTTGTCTGGTATGTAAATAAACCTTACCGTGGGTCAAAGTCCGCAATGGCCTTCAGGGAATCTGGACTCCGCAGCAGCTTGTCCAGCAGGCTGACAATGTCCCCAAACCGTGGCCTCTTGGAACGATCCTGGAGCCAGCACTGCAGCATCAGCTGGTAAACAGCAGAGGGACAGTCCATGGGCGCCGGCAGCCTGAAAGCTTCGTTGATAGCCTTCATCACCTGAAACCCATCCAAAACATGACAGATGGCAGGTTTGTTTAATTTTTCACATTGAGACACGTGAAGACATGCTCTGAGCTAAAACCCACCTCATGGTTACTCATGTCCCAGTAAGGCCTTTCACCAAAGGCCATGACCTCCCACATGACAATGCCAAAACTCCACACATCGCTGGCTGAGGTGAACTTCCTGTAGGCAATTGCCTCTGGTGCTGTCCAGCGAATGGGGATCTTACCTCCCTGTTCAAGTACAATGCTTCAAGTTAGACAGGGAAGCGAAAAAGCTGAGGTGAATCCTTTTTTTTTTTTTTTTGTCACCATGAAGCCAAACGTTTACTCACACTCGTTGTGTACGTCCCCTCAGGATCGTCCTCCAGCACTCGGGACAAGCCAAAGTCTGACACTTTACACTCCAACGTGGTGTTGACCAGGATGTTGCGGGCAGCCAGGTCACGGTGGACATAGCTCATGTCAGATAGGTACTTCATGCCTGCAGCGATGCCACGCAGCATGCCCACAAGCTGGAAGGAGGAAAACTCGCCATCACGATCCTAGTGGCAAAAAAACAGGGAAATATTGTAAACAATGCATATCAAAGTGATACGGCAACAGAAGCAGCTTAGAACTGAATAGAAAGAAAATAATTCATTCTTATTCCATGTATATTCATATAATATTTTTTATTTATATTGAATTATTTATGAATTTAGCCTAAAAATAACATTCCATGAACTTACCCTGAGGTACCTGTCCAGCGCTCCATTCTCCATGTACTCAGTCACAATCATGGCGTGTTTGACTGCACACACAAAAACAATATTATCTACCTGTACTGTTCTAAAACACTGAGTTAATGAATTTGCATGAAAAGTCAAAGAAGTTCTTTACATTTGGTGACCACCCCCTCCAGGCGAATGATGTTCTGGTGGGAGAATTGTCCCATGATGGAGGCCTCACTCAGGAAGTCCTGTCTCTGTTTCTCTGTGTAGCCTGGCTTCAGCGTCTTTATTGCGACGGCAACCTCTTTCCTTCCCGGCACCTTGAGAATACCACGGTACACCTCCCCGAACTCTCCTGCAGGACACAACATCAATGGGACATTTAAAAAAGGTACATGAGGTAAGGAGACATCTTGTTTGCTTTGTTGTGTGACAGAGTGGAACGAAGGAAGTCGGTTTCGCCTGAGGCTCTCTCAGAGAGGTGTGTTCTGGACGGGTGTTGAGAGAGCCTGAGTTGTGTAATTGGTGGATGGCCTGTGGTGTGGGAGCATGAGAATCAGCTGTCACATGAGGAGAAAGACGGGGGACATGCTCGTGGGAAACAGGGAGGGGGTGTAGTTGGGAGAAAAAAACCTAATGGTTCAAAGGGTAAAGGTGGTCGCACTTGAATAAACCTATCATGTATTAAAGATCGGGGAGGTGCTCAGATATCCTTCCAACATACTGTTCCTGCAAGACTGTCTTTGGTGTGATTGTTCATGTCAACCTGAGCCAAGACACACAGATCACAGAGTTACCACACAATAAAGGTCTCAACTTGTTTAGTGAGAACTGCTGCCAGATCGATGTTAATCTCACTAAAGTTACCACTGTCAGTCAATCTGTTAGGCTGGGGAAAAAACGAACAACATAAACAGCTCATTTGGGGATTGGAAAAATCTTTCAACATCATGGAGTGAAGCCCCACAGCAGGTTGTCTCAGGAGGGACATCACTCACCAGCTCCGATGACTTTTTGTTTGGTTATGTGGTTGGGGTGGATTTCAGTGGCGAACTTTAGGACGGCTGTGTTGGGGTCCTCGTACGTATGTGGGTCCACATAAGTCTTCAGAGGCTTCAGTTGCTCTAAAATGATTTTTTCATCGTTGTTAAATGTTCACAATTCAGTTATTACAGAAGTGAGATGAAGAAACATGTGAGACTTGTTTACCTGAGCTGGAGAAGTATGTGTCCTCTGGTCCTTGCCTGGTATTAGAGTTTCTTTTCCTGGATAGACACATTAAAACACACATTCAAATCATTTGCTCAAGTTAGAGGGGGCTCTCTGTTCCTTTAATATCAAAAGCACATAGCAACCTTTCCTTTAGGTTTTACAAGAAACTCTGAGGCTTTCAAAAGGATCCCGACACTGATGCAAAGTGTCCATTCAGACAAAAGCGTCCCTTTGATGGAGGCTGAAGATAGGCTGTGTTTGCCAACCCGATTTAAAGCCTGAGAGAGCCAGAGAGCAGGCGGAGGGATGGATGGAGGTAGGCAGACGGCTACAGCCTGCTACAGTACAGACCCAGGTCACCTCTACACACTGCCTGCGCTGTCTCTCCCCTCTCGTCTCCACAATGTACCACTCTGAACCCATTTCCCTTCAAAGGCCCCAACACTTACAAGAGTATAACTACTGAAAGATGACAAAACACACTGAACACACATTCTGGGACACAGATCCAGATAAAAAGAGAGAGACTGCTGACAATGAGAAGAAAGAAAGAGAGAGGTTAGGACAGAATAAATGAAAAGGCCATTTGACGGCCCTGTAAAGGAAAGGAAGAGGAACCGGAGAGGAATGAGGGCGTATTCTGACTGATTAACAAGACAGTGAGACATAAACGGCAGCACAGGGGATCATTACTCACCGTCTGCGTAGGAAAAGTACCATCACCACTACGAACAACATGGCTGCTCCTCCAGCTGCCGCACCAAAAATGACTGCTGTGTTGAGACGTCCTGAAAGAAAAGAAATCACAGAGGTCAGAATATGAAACTACAAAGATTGTTAGTGAGTTCTGCTACTGTGGTTCTAAAGTCTACCTTCAGACGACGTCTCAAACTGTTCCTCCATGCTGGAGCCTCCAGGGCCGCCGTCGTTGCTGAGGGCCTGTACCCTGAAGAGGTAAGCAGTGCCGGGGACCAGCTCATTAATCTGCACTGAGTTCTTCTCCAGTATGAGCACAGTGTACGTGGTCACATCCAGGTTGTCATCCTATCACGGAGAAGAAAAGAGTTGAGGTAAGCATTTGTGCAGCCGAATGTGGAGAGGACTAGAACTGACGCCTCACATGTAAATAATAACGGACTCGTTAACTCCACATTCAGACCGTGATGGTTGTAAACGACGTCTCCCAAACACACAACTAGAACGGAGCAGGATTTGAACCACCAACCTTCTGGTTCTTGGACAACCCGCTCAACCTCCTGAGATAATGCCCCCTGCCATAAAGGGCTGTTCATTCATAGAATCAATCCATAAAGTACCTTTTTGCGGTAGGTCAGCTCGTAGCGATGTGGCCGCAGCTGGATCCGTGGTCGGGGGGACACGTCCCAGGAAAGGGACAGGCTGGTGCCAGTCCTTTCTACCAGTCGCATAGTTGTGATCTTTGGGGGATCTAAGAGAAAGAATTATTCAGTATTTCAAAATGTTAATCCATTGTCGTTTCATAGAACTTTTGTTTTTTTTTTAAATAGATATACACTCTACTGATGACATTTAAGAGTTCATCTCACTCCTGCCGCACAATTCGACTCGCAGCGCTGCGTGTTCCTCATAGATAGCATCGGCCATTACTGCAGCTCGGATAGCATCGCTTTACTGCCTCTTATCATCCTCGCTCACCTGTGTAGTGCAGCGACGTAGTCAGAGCGCTGGTGGATGGCGGCCTATTAGCCCGCGGCGTTCCCTGACTGGGGGACAGCGTTACACCGCTGTGCGCCTCCACGGTGAAAGTGTAATTGAAGTGAGCGTCCAGCTCGCTCACTGAAACTTTGGTGTCAGTCAGTCCAGCGCTGGCTGGTTCGTAATGGATTTTCTCTCCACACGGCTGGCACACTTTGCCCTCGCAGCGTTCGCATTCAACGCTGTACGTGATGTCAGCACGACCTCCGGTGTCTTCTGGTGGACTCCAGGAGAGGAGGAGTTTTCCTGCTGACAGCTGGGTGGTGGTAGCCACAAGGTCCCGTGGAGCAGAGGGGAGGCCTGTGGAACGCAGTTCACAGAAGGATATGGTTATTATACGGGGAGAGGAAAACCACAGGGAGAAAAATGAGGGGGATTCCTCTCCATGAGAGCGGAACATTAATGTCCGAGAAAGAGTGCCGTCTGGAATTTCATTGGATGTCCAAAGAGTCAGGAGTCTGGGCTTTCTAGAGCAACCGAATATCCAATTCTCACATAGCCAAAACAAAAGACACAAAACTGCATATGTGTATACTATACAATAATAGTTACATTACTATTGCTGATTCTCCTTAGAGCATTGTTTTATTTAGTAAGTTGATTTGTGTTGAAGCTGAATCTTAAAGTGTGTCCAGTGGTCCAGTTAAGTTGTACAATCTGTTGTATAATGACAGTAAATGTATTGTATTGTATCGTATTCTGTCCTATCCTATTCTACTCTACAAAGATAATACTTGGAAGCATCAGACACTCTCAAATCCTGCAGTAATGGTTGAAATGATGAGAATTATTTAGATAATTCAGGTTCGAGTCCGGATTCTTCACAGTCCAAGTCACACCTCTGATGTGTGTTATGTAAACTTAAATAACTCGGTGGTTCATTGATTCTCTTCATATATGACGGGGACTCATCACCTGAGCATGGTCCAGTGGGGGGGTCATTTGGAGCCCGATAGAAGCCTTCCACACAGGGACAGAACAAAGCCCCGGAGCCCATCCTCTGGGTGTGGGCAGGACATGGTGCACACTTATCGCTGGATGCTTCTGCTTTAAAGAAGCCAGGCTGACACTCTGCAAACAAACACAAACAAACATGCATTAGCAGATGAACAAGGGGAACTGTTACTTCAAGCAAACATCCTTTTTAAAACGAGTGCCTTAGCCGGTTCATCCACATCACTCAAGCCTCTTCAGAAAAAAAAAAAAAGCAGAAGAAGTGTGAACTTTTCACCTTGTGTGTGTAACACTACCAGCTATCATATCAGGGCTGAAGGTCAAATTTAGACAAGAAACAGAGATAGGAGAGAGAGAAAAGAGGCCCCATATTGACTCCTCTCATAAAAATACTGTCCACTCCTGCTGCAACAGCGATCAGGAGCCCTCAAACAAAAATGCAGACTCCCTGATGAGCCTGTGTCGTTACTTTTTTTAACCACCAACCCCTCTGCTCCCTCTGTCTCTCCCTCAGCAAACACAACCTGTCGTCCCACATTCCTTGACAGTCTTCAGTGTACTACTAAGACAATTAAACAAAAATCAGGAAATACCAACAAAGTAGTTGAAAGAAACATCCGCTTCCTCTCCATTCGATTCTTTCTTACAGACCTCATGTAGACATTTGAAACTGTATCGCAGAGATAAGGTGACACATAATTTTACACGTCCAACTTGCTGGACAGAAATGCAGGTAGAGGATCCGGCTGCGCGCAGCAGTGATGAAATATGAACTAAATACGGTGTGAAATTTCTCTGAGAGTGCGCCATGAAAGCACGTGAAAATGAGACGGCACAAATTCCGACGGCTGCTGCTCATGTCCTCACACCATGACACATTCACAAGAAACACACACGTTCTTGTATGCACTTCACACACGCACCCGCAGCCATATGTATGCACCAAATACACGTACATGAACGCAAAGAACACCCGTGGACACATGGGTAAGTCTGACATCAGAGGAGGGATTATGGCCGCTGCCTGTCACCTGTTCACGTCCCTCTGCGTAAAGCTGCATGCATGCACACACACGCACGTACACGTTTCTTTCCTTCTGACTTGCCGGCAGGATTTAAATAGTTCTTGACAGATGGTGGAAGAGGTTGAAAATTTAAATGAGGACCTACGTGAAGGTCGAATTCAAGGAAAAGAAGAGTGACAATGTCCCTCAAATTTGGAGCAGATTCCAGTTCGAGCTGAATCCTTCTGTTTCTCCCAAGATGTAATTCATCATCGGTATGTAAGAAGGAACGGGATCAACCAAGGAGTGTAAGGATAAGAAGGGTCCAAAGGGTCCAAAGGGATAGAAAGAGGACGTGACCATCAAATATAGCACAGCAAGAGATTGAATCCCGTGCCAGTGACCAGAGAGAAGCAATCAAACATCAAGTCAAAGTCAAGCACACAAGTTGTGAGTTAAGGAGAGCCAAGGATAACGACAACATCCGATTCACAAAACAGATACTGTCTTGGTCTCTGGCTGCTTTTCACTGCGGTTCAGTTGAATAAGTTCATTTGGAACCGGACACAACAAGAGCCCACACAAAACGGCCGGCGCATTGATTCGCCTCCTTTCAGGTCACGCAGGGGGGAACGTACACGATCGACTGCCTGTTTCTCTCCGACTCTCTCATTGTGATACGATGAATTACAGAAGAGCTGTGATGAGGAGGTGTATATTAACTTTAGGGACATTACCAACAATGGCGGAAAGAAAGGGGGGTTGTACAATCCTCCTCCGTGTTTGTGACCAGCTGTTTCACTAAGAGCCGCAGCTACTCATTAACGTGAACGAGCCAGAGGATGGGCGATCTGGTCAGAACAGAAGTTTGGAGAGCTCCAGGAGAGTGGTGGTGTGGACTGAAGAATAGACCGAAGGACTGAAAAGACAGGCCAGACCTTCCATTGAGAAGGCCAAACAGCTGCTGCCTGAAATGCAGATTCACAGCCCTACCTCTCCTCACCCGTAATCCCCAAATTCCTTCTTCCCCTCCTTTCTCTCTTCTCAGTCCTCGGCAAAGAGCTCCCAGCTAACCAATTAACATTGCTATTCACCACTGACCAGCAGGCAAGGAGAATGCCATGCCATTCAAGTGTTGAGAGACACACACACACACACAGACACAGACACACACACTCGTTGCAGATGGGAATAACCAAAATGCCACATGGCAACTGAATAGAGAACTGGCCTCCACTTTTGGCGCTCCACTGCCGACTGCAATGCACATTGGTCAGGCCTGCGGAGATGATGGCCTTACACTCAATCCACCTCTATGATCAAGATGCATTCCAGTGCACACCACCCAGCAGGAGACACATAGCAATCCTGCCGTTTCAGTGTCAGCCCAGCTCTCCATTAAAGAGGTGAATGAGTTTGTGTTTTACCCTCTGTCACGTGTGAGTCACCTTGACAGTAACATTCAACAGGCATTTAAAAGAGGATTCCTCAACAAAAGAACAAAGTCCAGTGAAGGGGAAACTTCCTGGTTCCATGGAGAAGAGGGAGGTTGGATGTTTTCGGACACAACAGGAAGCAGGAAGTGTGGGTTGACGCAGCACGTCCTTCCTAAGGCAGTCAGTCAAAGAGTGGAAGCCCGGCGGAGTGTGATCGAGGGACCTTCTAGTGCTGTGACTACGAGAACATTGAGACGGAATAATAACCGAAAAGGAAGCTGAATGTCATGAGGAGAGTCACAAAACCCAAAGGCGGACTCTTGACATGAACACTACCCCCACGTGTGAACAAAAGCCTGTGAGCCTTTGCAGAGTCCAAACAGCGGATAAACTTAGAAAACCATGTTCCCCTACTGCAGATCGAGTCTCTGTTTGTCATTTAAGAGGCCCTGTGCGCCTCGAGTGGCTCCGTGTTTGTTTATTGAGAGCGAGTGCATGGGGCCTGTTACACACTGGGAGCCCCAGTGGCTCTGGAGTACGAGTCACAATGGGGCCCCCCCAGCTTGTCTGGCAAAGTTAAGATGGATGAGATGGCGACAGTGATGAATGCACGCACGGATAGATGGATGAATGGGTAACATGGGGGCTTGACAACAGAAATTGCCCTCAGGACTGGAGGAGTAAGTGGTAGGGGGGCCCACAGTTGAGTTTGGCTTTTAAAGGCAGAAAGGTCATGTCTGCCTCGGGGTAGTTGTGAGTTAAACTGTGCATGGCTTACAGGGAGTCAGCGGCCAAGTAAAACAAACACGTGCTCACAGTAAGGAGGAGGAGGAGGAGGGAGAAAGAGTTGCAGCAGCCGGGGACTTGTCTCAAGGGGAAGGAGGTTAAAGCCAGAAGGATGGCTGCTGGACGTAAAAACATGTTAAAAAAATAAATGCTTAAGCAATAATATGATGGTAAGATCCTTATCAGAGCAGAACTCCAAAGAGGAACCAAAGGAGGAGAGTTCTTGCTCTTCTGTGTTCACTTGTCCCCCTAAGCTCCTCCCCCCTTTTTCATTCCTGAGACCCGTAATTACAATATGTCATGTCATTCTGTTTGTGTGCAGGTTGACAACATATCATTAGCATTTTGGGGGAGTCGGGTTGTGGTGGAACAAAGAGGGTCTCTGATGGGGGAGGTGACATGAGCCAGGGGTCACTGAGGTAGAGGTGAGGGGAGGGGGGGGGCAGTGGGCAGTAAAGGTGTAGGAGCTGATGGAAGTGTGTGCGTGAGCGGGGGTTGGTCATTAGTCAAAGGGATTAGCGGAGCAATGGAGCAGCTGTAAGGGTATTACATCTGTTTTACAATTGCCCCCAGGCTTTCATCTGGGGCTGTTAACAAACACAATAAATTCTCTGATCTCCTTTCTCCTCTCACTCCCTCTGCCCAATCACCAACAGGAGGGGAAGTTGAAGAAAGAGAGTGAAGGAGGTGAGAGGCGTGAGAGGCGTGCTCAGCATGCGTCTTTAAAGAGTTCAGTCCAGGCTGAAATGAGACGCCAGTCATGGTCATTTGGCACCCGGGAGGTGCAGGTCTAACCTGGAACATCCAGGTGGCAAACACACAGCATTTCCTCACGCCATGCTAGGCAGGTCACACACTGGATCGCAACAACCATCTAGGTCCTGGTAAAGTGCGGTAATCATGAGAAAACGACTTATCAGGCAGCAAAACAACGGAGCGTTGAGGCTGAGTGTGGCCACAGACTGACGAGTGACAATAGAAAGCCCTGAGCCAACGGGTCGGGGAGTCACCGAGGGATTAGGTGACCTCCGGTTTCCGCTCGTCCTGTTAGCAGGGTAGGGTGAGTGGTGTGTTGTGCTGGGGGGGTGGGGGTGGCTGAATGACACGAGTGGGAGGAAAGTGCTGACCTCACACACCAGCAGTACAATACAATGCGCCTCACATTGCTATGACACCCCCGCCCCCACCAACACAAACACACATACATACACACACACACACAGCATTCAGGAATGTCACCAAGAGGAAATAGGTCCCCACTTCCCCACCGACACAATGACAGGTTCTGCTCAGTTATTTAACAAACAGCATAAACTCAATCTAAGAGACACAAAGTTCACACAGTGAACTGGTTTCTGGACTCTTGAGCGCTCATGTTGCGACACGACTAATGTGAGAGGTGTCACAGTTCCGTATCAATCTTTTATCCCAACCTTCAGAAGCTCACTGCTGAAGGAGCAGTGGAAGGTCAAGTCATTGATGAATGAAAACGCGTTTCACGTTTTGAGTCAACACCCTCAATGAATGCATGCAAAATTCAAAACAATGTATTGTACTGTCAGATTTTGAGATGACGTCTTCAGTGTCAGAAACATTCTTCACTAAAGACTAAAAACGTCAGATCTGTCCAATTTCCAATTCCATTTCAACATCTGTCAATGAAGGTTCTGTTTTAAAGGCTCAACTATGACACTTAGCAAACCATACTATCAGGACTTCCTCTCATCCACATTGAGGAGCCATTGAAGCCACCAGATCTCAACGTTGCTACATTTCCTGTCATCCTCTCCACAGTAATTGCCACTGTTCCGTTCACTCCGGTTATGGCACAGGAAGATTGTGCATGACACCACTTGAAAGTGACTTCATAGTCCACCCCATTATCTAACCAACTCCCTCAAGTTCCGCCCGCCAGGCAGACGTTACCTTGGCATAGGATCTGAGGAAATTTTCGGTGATCACAGTGGTGCTCAAAGGAGAGAAGAAAGGGAGTGCTTATATCCAGCCTGTCTCTCTAAATGAGCAGCACTGTCCAATCAGTCTGTGACTTTTCTTCATTTCTAAGACCCAGCTAAAGGGATCAAGGGCTGAGGGAGTTTGACAGAGCAGAAAATTTCACGGCAGGGATTATCTTGCACAAGTGAGATGATTCCATTATGTGAAATCCAGCGCAAGTCAACTAAATCAAATCCCTGAGCTCCTGAGGTGTGGTGCCATGTTCACATGTCTGTAAACTCCCCATCAGATAAGCTGAAACTGCACAGGACCTTGGTCTTAAAGGGTTAAGGGTGATTAAGATGCAACAGTAGGTAACAGGCATGCACAGACTGAAATATCAGTGAATCACCACAGGATGTGATTATTGCAGGAAAAAAACACGTTCAAGAATCACTTTCATAAAACGTTGTCCAATATGCAAGCAGAGGTATTTGTAATTCTCTCCTTCCCTGCTAAAATGTCTAATTACAAGCCGTGTACAAAGACAAGTAACTTTATTTTCCACAGTTTGTTATGAAATATTTACCAGGGAGCACAGGTAGAAAAAAAATAGTACCATCAGGGCCATGTGAAACGGGATGTTAAAACTCAATTGGGGTCATATTCATGACCAGAACTCCAGCCAAGAACAACAGCCACAGAGATTTTTACAGTCAACAAGAACACAAGACATGAACAAAAAAAAGTGTTTGTCTGTCAGTTTGTTATACTTGGGGAAGTTTGCGTAACAGTGTATGTCTGCTGAGTTAATAGGACTATCAAGCAGTGATGGGAATGTGCTGTGATAAGAAGCTTCTCAAATAAATACAAGACAAGAAGTGGGACACAGACGCAAAAATAGAAAATAGAAAGACTTTTCAGAGACAGAGAGGATGTGGGGAGAGAGATAGAGGACAGGATTGCACAAAGGGCAAAAAAGTATGCAGAACCAGTAGTTACTTCTCTTAAAAAGCACAAACACACCCACGTCAATTACTACCTATACAAATCACTCACCACAGCACAGTCGCGCAATTACGACGTTTAGTCACCAACTGTCTGTTACGTCACACAAGTAGACACAAATAGGGAGAGAATGAGGGAGTGCTCTGTTGGGGGAATCAGAACTTTACTGGAACTCAGTGGATAGTTTCGCTTTAACTGAGATCCCATTTTTAATACAAGTGCAGTGAATATCCGTCACACAAAGCTGTGATGCGGGATTATTTTGAGCTGCTGAGACTGCGCATGAGGTTAGTGAGAGACTGAGAAGTTGCCGACCAGGACGGTTAAACACAATCTGGAGGACTAGCCAGGCCACTCCTTGGTCCTTTGGGCGAAGCTCAGCTTTTGCACCAGGGAGGATTATGGGTAAGGAGGGGCATGATACGCAATGAAGAAAAACAGTGTCAGGGAGCCACAAATCCAAACCCACAGCCAACCGCTTTATGGCAAGCAAGCCCAGACCTTTTTCCAGAATTAAAAAAAAAAATTAAGTAAAAAAATATTGACGTGAAAATAACGACTGCTTTTGTACTACATATACCATTACCATTAGTATAATTCCATATTCTTACGGCATTACATTTAGTACTGTTCATGATCATTGAAAAGAAATTGCTGTGAATGAACGTGTCACATTTTAGGAGCTTTACATGAAATGAGTATTTTCACATTGTGCTTTTGTTACTCAACAGTTCCATGTAATCGTAATAACGCTGTACGAGTGTATAAGCCAGTATTAAGATCATGTATAAATATTTGCACAGAAGTTTGAACAATCACAAATACAGTGTTCATCAATCTTGTGTAGACTGTGATAATAAACACATAAATCCTCGGGGAAGCTCTCCCTGGGTTTAGTCTACGTTTAATACATTTTTAGTTGCTGTTTGTGGACCGTGAGAGCCAAAATAAGCTACTTTTAAAGACGTCTGCACTGCTTTCATAAGAAACAGTGGTCAGCGTCTTTGCTCATCTGCTGACAGATGTGATTTACATCCAGTTCATAAAGGCTGTTACTTTTATTTGCTATTCTTGAACTCTCTGGTAGGTCTCTGTGGTGCAGCAAGTAACGTGAGTTCAGTCCAAAAGAAGGACTCCGTAGTTAACATGAGCAACGATAGTGAGCAAAAGTGGCACGTGCACCTACAGAAAACTCAACGGAAAGTCTGCAAAGGAAAAAAAAAAAGATCCTAGAAACACAGCTTGATAGACAAGATTGTACGCCGATGAAGAGACGGACAAGAAGTCACATATTTTGACTTCAACAGGTCCTGAGGGGGAAATGAATCATAAAACTGACTGACACATCACTCAACATGGAAACTTTCAACCAGAGTAAAAAAGAAACCACCACAATTGAAGTTCTGTGGTTTCTCCCTGAGCAGCAGGCAGTTAAGGAAAGACGACAGCGGAATGATTAAATGTGTGTCCAGAGCAGATTCCACTTAAACCCCCTCGAACCATTCATCTTGGCCCTGCCGTGCACCGCTCTGATTCATTTCCACCTTCATCTCCAACTTCCTTCATGTGTCTCTGACCTCTCATTTGACTTCATCTAGGCAGTTTTTGGGGGATTCTCTTTGTTTAGTTATTTTAATGTGAGGGCTTGACCCACAGCTGCCCCCCCCCCGTCCTCCCACCGATGGGAAGGAGGCTCCTCCTCGGGAAAGTGATCTGGAATGGTGAAGGTGGTGAGAAGGTGGGCTTCTCTGACCTCACGGGGAAAGACAAAACTTCATTGTTCTCCTACCTTTACATTCCATTCCTCACCTCTCTGCTTTAAAATCACACCCTGCTACTAAATACTACCTCTCTGTCACGTTTTGTGAAACTTTTCTTTCATTCCTTCTCCACCTCCTCCTTAATCATCTTCCCTGGCTCTTTCCCACAGCTAAGTACTGTCAGAAAACCTTTTTATCAATGTGTTGCCAATGGGAGGGGAATAAGGAGGGACAGCACATCTATTATAGGCAGGCTGCATGTGGATTTACACTTAAAGTGACAAGTCCAATGTGTTTTTATGAGAGGGATTAATGGTATTCATACGTGAAGGTGAAGGTTTCAGTTCCTGCCTGTGTGTTTAGAAACGAGACTGCCAAAAAAAAAAAAAAAAAGCAATGAGGGTGGAGCACTGATGGAGTTGAACAGGTCCGAGCATGCCGTACATTGTACGTGCTTCAGATATAAAACGTTCTGAGGCCCAAAAAATTGTGGAAATGGAGAGGGAAGAGCGAGAAATGGAGGGTGAGACAGACATGAAGGGGAGCCCGTTCACTTGGAGGGCCTCTCTTTCTATGATGCCTGAGATAAACAAAGTCAGAGGCCTCCACCCCTTTTCCCCGCCAGCCTTGAAGATGCTAATCCATCTCAGTACAGTAGCCTCCCGCCTTCTTTGATCACTTCCACTCATCCTGACAGCCCTTACCACAACAATAAATGACATTTTTTCAGGACTAAATAACAGAACAACAAAGTCAAATGACTAAATTATGGTTGAGCTACATCGACAAACTAAATCAATATTAGCATGATAATAAGAGAGAAGGAAACCACCTGATGCAGCAGCTTGTATGTTAGGAATTATGAGCTGTCAAAGAAGTTGGAACTTGACAGTTTGAACTTTTCAAATATGCAGTTTCAAAGTTGGTCATGACTCTGCCTAGAAGAGCAGCCCCTTTGTGCAATAAAAACTATGTTAAGTGTGTGTGCGTGTGTGTATATATATTTAAAGTTGACTTACATGATAGAGGAGAGTTCAGGAATTTGTGTTTTACGGGTTACAATTTACATGCAAGCTATGAAAAGCATCTGTTTGAAAACTTTATACTTACTATTTTTCTGGACATTTGATGAAACATGGTCTAGTCGTTAGTATTTCCAAATCATGTACATAGAAATTGTTCCATACATATGAAACTCAACAACACATTTCACAGATACAGTTCCCAGATCAGGGATGATGCTGGGACATGTACAACTGCACCTAAGCATTCCTTCCATTGCAGGGGAACCATGTTAGCCAAGGGGAGAATTCCACCGAGCAACGATAATAACAGCAGTGATCCAGAACAACCTACGGCAACCGAAGGAAAAGTAAATTGTGGCCAGTGCCAAATGGTGCAGCACAGACACTGTCATGGTAATATCCTGGGCTGACACCCACACAGGATGTGGTAAGATCTTAACAAGAGCATGCCCTTACCTTGACATGCGTCATTGACTTCTTCATGGCCTGGTCTGCACTGGCACTGTCCAACTTGTACAACCCACTCTCCGTCTACAGTGCAGTAGATGCGAGGCAACTCCTCGCTGATAGCATTATCCACGCACACCCCGCTCACTTCCCTCAGTGCCTGGTTCTCCCCGCCGGCCACGGTCTCTGGGAATGATGCAAGACTCTTCACGGTGGCTGGGCAGGTTTTGTAGAAAACCCGAACAGAGAGCAGTGCGACACACGCTCCGATGTCTTGAAAAGCCAAGTAGAAGCCTTTCCGAGAGAGGTTCTCCACCACTCTTGTCTCAGTGTTGATTCGCAGTTCGTTTCTGCTGGTGATTTCGTCACCGGCTATGGTGGCCACTTTCTTAAACTGACCCTTGCGGAACGTAGTGCCCACGTCTGCGTCAGACTCAGAGGTGAAGAGGTTGAAGGTTTCTTTGCAGGTCATCGAGGCACCATCGAAGGAGTTACAGTCGCGTACAATAAACTGTAGTTCTACAAACACCCGTGAGGCTGATGGACGCCTTTGGATGAATGTGGTACGGAGCCAGTTGTCCTGCTCACGTTCTCCTACGTTGCAGACAGAATAGGTGTAGAGCTGAGAGCCATTTATGGTCCTCTGGACAACCTCCCACTGGGAAAAGACACAAACCAAAAATGTTAGAGATACAAACCCAGAACCCTGGGGCACCCCTCAGCATCATGGGCTGAATCGGGGCGACAGCATAGACAAAAAAACAAAAACAGGACCTCACTTTAGAATTGTCTCTATGGGAAAACACAGAATGAGGAAGCCAACACTTATTACCGCCAGGCAATATTTACCAATCCTACCTATTAGCCTTTATCAGTTTGACTGTCATAAGAGCATCAATATCTATCAGCCCTGACCAATATTGTGTGTGAGCGTTTCCGACATTCCAGTGATAAATTATTTCCAATCAGTCAGTTCATTCATTCCTGTCGGCTTCTTACTGTATCGGAATCCAGCTCATGTAATAAATGCTGGCAGAAATATTTCTGAGAGAATCGACAACATGTTTTAACATAACCTTGGCTCTTGAGGGACAAGTGGCCCCACAGAGGCCGAGGCTGTGGTTTGCACACTGCATGAAGCCACTGTGCTTTGTTGGCTGGGTGTGAGGCTCCGTGTACATTTTATGTCCGACAGCAAAATAGTTCTACTTAACAGCTGGTGAGCATTTCTTATAAGACTTGAACTTTGGAAGACTTGAAAAATAGCCCAGTGATAGTAGTGACATGAGAGAATTCACACAATACATTTTTCACCAGGAAAGTAATTGGACACAGCTTCATGCTTATCTGAGCAAAAAGTTAAAACAAAAATTCAGCAGCGAAACTCTTAAAAGAGGCTGAGTGAATGACTGAATGGCATGTCCACACATGCCTTTGAGTCATCAGCACATGAAATGAGAGCTCTTTCGGTGAATTTGCATCAGCTTTACTGGTCAATTACTTTGAAACCGCAAAACGCAATAAGACACACGCCTTCGATGTACTGAAGTGAACACAGTAGAATATGTAAAAACGGAACGCATCTCTAGATATGTTCCCCTGGTTTAAAGTAAAGGTAGCTCTGACTGATTGGGTCTATTAAAAAAAAAAAACTCCCCCTCTATAAGAGGTACCACATGCTGCAGACTTTCAATGTTAATTGCTCTCTAACATACAATTCTGGAGCAGAAGCCCTGAAACCACAAGAAGCCACAAGTATTCTCAGTTCAGGGCTTGTAGCGCTTCTGTCTGCCTGAACCTTCAGAGTAGCCCAGACACGCTCCGCAGGGCAACTCCAGTGACGATCCAGCTCGTCTCCTATCCGTACCCAAGCAACCATCAGATGAGATTTCACAGAAACCTGACATGTGTACACTCCAGGCCCACTTACCGGCTAACCACACAAGTCAAATGGTCAAATATTTCACATAGCAGCAGCACTGGAGGGTCGGCGCTTCCTGTGCATTTTCTTTATACAGGTTTGTCCCAAGGCAAATTCCAAATGTAAACGTGGGAGCCGGAGAAGAAGCGATACTCACCCCGGGCTTGTCTCCCTGGTCTAAGGGCCATGTCAACCAGCCCAGTTCCCCCCCGGACGCCCTCATGTCCAACAGCACCTCTGTGGAGACATGAGAACACCGTCAGCACATCATGAAACTGCACTTTTTATTATTCAGAGTCATAGAACATCATCTGTCTTTTCCAGGGTAAAACTTAAACTTAGACTTTCATCTTGAGCTCAATCAGTAAATATATTTACTTTATATATATATATATAAAAAGGTTGATTGTATACTGCTTTGCTTAGGTTGTTCAGGAATGACTGAAAACTAACTTGTGTAAGTATGAGGCTGATTATAAAATGTTAGTACACAATGCAGAAGGTAATAAAAAGTTGTCACCTGCTGCTGTTACAACTCTTAGATAAACCCACAAACAGGATTCTTTCAACTGCTCAGAATAAAATACACATTCTACAACAAATATCTGGGAAAGTCATGTTGAAATAACCTGCAAACACACGCACACACGCTGTCTAAACTAAGACCCTACTGCTGCCACACGACTCAAAGTGTTTCCTGCTTTCAGCGTTTCTTTAAGGAGCTGGTCCGCATGGCAGCCGAGTTTCACCCGTTTCACACGGAATGGGCATCAACTTTTCGGAACTTGTGTCAAAGCAGACACTCACCTTCTTTGGTTTGCAGGGTGATCAGTATCCCGTTGATGAGGACATAAGAGAACAGTAAAGGTCTGACTCCGCTGAAGAAATCCATTTGGCCAGAAACGACTGGTCCTTCCTCTCTCGGCTTGGCTGCGACTCTGAGAGG
Source organism: Aeoliscus strigatus (assembly GCA_901007665.1). Lineage (NCBI taxonomy): Eukaryota > Metazoa > Chordata > Actinopteri > Syngnathiformes > Centriscidae > Aeoliscus > Aeoliscus strigatus. Next base: position 148,167 of record CAAKHB010000122.1, on the reverse strand, counting down.
TGAGTGCGTCTCTGCTCATTCACAAAGTACGGCACCGCCCGCTGGAATGTGTGTGTGTGTGTGTGTGTGTGTGTGTGTGTGTGTGTGTGTGTGTGTGCGTGCGTGCGTGCGTGCGTGCGTGTGTGTGTGCGTGTGCGTGCTTTGCGTGGGCAGAGGAGTCCTCTTGAGAAACTTTTGCCACCTTCAGGAACTGTCGGAAATGTCACTTAAAGAACAAAGCAGGTTGGAAACTGTGAAAATCCAGTGTCTATTAAAAAAAAAAAAAAGAATCTTATATCATATTAGTCAACAACAACAGAAACAGAAAATACTTCAAATGGACCACAGCGAATCACATGTTCTCTCATCTCCTGTGGTTGAATTTTACAAACGTGCACCATAACAGCAATAGTATATTTGTGGCAAATGTTTGTTTCCATTTTTCTTTTTGTTGACTAATCCACTTACAGCACTTGAGATGAATGTTGTTTGTTTTCCTGATTAATCCGTTATTGTGTTATTTCGTTTTGAACCCATATGGGCCTACGAGTGTCAGAAATGAGCAATAAAGTGTAAGTGACACGAGTCATAAAGATCAGAAGACATCCTGGTATTTATTGACCGGATGATTAAAAACAGGATAAGAGGATGAAAATACATGCCGCTTATTGCCTTGACCTTTGCTCATTTTCAGATTAATTCGAACAAAAACACACACTAAGTACATCACATAGGTGACCTGAAGGTTGGTCTTCTGAGGAAAATAATAATAGGTGATAAATGACAGGCGGAGGCGTACTGTATTGATCCGCAAAGATTAATCAAATCATCATCATATCAAATTAGTGGTGGACACAGGAGAAATCAGTCCCTGGGGACTGAAGTCTAATGATTTCAATATCATTGTTTTTTACAGACAAATACAGAGGCGAGGGCATCCTGAGAATACTGTAGTTAAACACGTCCCTCTTCTTGTTATGTAAAGTAGCATTAAAGTAGCACTGTTACAAACAGTCCAGGACAACAGCAGCGGGAGAAGCTGTGTGAATATCTGTAGACTGGTGTGTCGGAGCCTCAGAGTGAGATGCTTCAGTTTATAAAATGGGTTTGGCTCAGTAACAAGTTAACAAGCATCGTTAGCTGACAGTGGTTCACCAGCACTGTGCTGTGCTGTATGTGGTTGCGTGCACGTTCGCAACAAATACGTTGACCTGGATTTCATATTTTCTTCATTGTTGAACAGACGTGGATCTTAAAACCATTTGCCAGTGCTTGTTATTCTCACACACTGATTCGACCTGGGAATGATTCTTTATAACAAAATGGTTGATGGGGAACTTATGCCTATTACTTACTGTTATTATTTATTGCCAACAATTGTTTTTATCACTATTTACTTTGTTCCTCATTACTAACATTCTTTTTCCTCTCTCCCCTCCAGGTCCCTGTACTTTTCTAATGACCGTTTTACATGACAGACCCTAAAACAGTTTATGAAAGGAAATGGTTGTTGTTTTTTTTCTCCAACTCTGCAAGTGGTCAGCCACTCTTCCAAAGCGTTGAGTTTACAGGGAGCATTTGAAGGCACCATAGCACTGGTTACAGCTTGGTCAACCTGGCTATCAAGCAGCCTGCAGGGCAACACAATCATTTGCATGGACATATTAATTCAGAATTGTTTGCCACACTGAATGGGCCCGAGGAGGGGAAAGTTGCGGGAGCCGCTTTATTTGACGCCCCTTTGTTCGTACAAAGGATACATACAGAGGTAGAATCAATGTGACAGCCGGAGAGAAATGTATTCATATAAGGATAATAGCAACTCTGAATACCAGAATTCAATTCAACAGCTGGCCTACTGATAGTCCGTCATAATTTATGGGAAATATCCCAAAAATGTTGCACCCTGCCAACCCTGCAGATAGACAGTAGAAGGATGAACAAAAAGAAGTTTAATCTAGTTTTTCAGTCCCAGGAGGGTATGTGGGAGTGGGAGTGGGAGTCCTGGATGAATATGGGGAATTAGGAAAAGTCGCCAACCTAGCAACTAGTGCAGAGAGGAATTCGGTGTAAAGCTTTATCTGACTTAGTTTCATTGTTTGTTGCAGTGTTACTATGGCAAAATGTTGAGCAATGCACCCCCCATCCTGTATATCTAGCAATGCAGTGCAGGAGTCAGAGGGTTGTACCTGTTTCCAGTTTATCCCCCGCTGTGTTTACCTTTGAGCACCACGCTTGGCCCCACAATAGATAATTACAATACAGGGTGTCATTGATTGGACGTGGGCCTCTGCTCTCAAACACACACACACTGTCCTTCTCACACCTGTGACGCTGACTCTGCGGGAAAGGAGTTGAGCTTCTGCTAGCCGAGGCTGTACCCCACAGATACACCCCCACCTCTTTTTGTTCCCCCCTCCACCGAGGGCTCCAGTTTCATAAAGGCGCCTTCAAACCGCGGAAGAACGCCCCAACTCTCTCTGAGCTTTTGAACCCCTAAAATCCAACCACTCACTCCCCATTCCACAGCCGTCTTCACCCCCTCCCCTCCCCCTACACCTCGTTCTCGTCATAAGCAGAAGCGACAGTTTATGGGCTCAGGTAATGACAGGACGAGTGGTGTTGAGACGGGGATAGAACAGAACGGCACGAGAGCGAAGAGGCCTTTGATATCGTCTTTTGATATGTGCCATGTTGATATGAAACGATAAGCCATGCCTGAGGGGCCACATGCTTGTTATCCATCCTGGTAAGCCTGTTGAATATGCATTGTTCTTTGTAGTGCAGCACTAAAAGCTAATGCAGGATGTAAACTGAGAACTAAAGTGGATTGGGCTGTATGGAGAGAGAGGAGAGGGGGGCAGTTTGGGGGCTGTGTGTTGGTGTGGGATGGGGCTGTAAGGGCTTCCAAGCACAGGTGTAAGGCAAATACAGCAGCAGTGGTGGATGGACAAACAGCAGGGCCATTGTTTACACACACACACACACACACACATACACACACTAGGCCAGCATATGTGGGAACAGGATGTAGGCTCATCTGTTAGTCTGATTAGCTATTAAGACACCCCCCCCCCCCCCCCCCCCCCCCCCCCCCCCCCCC
>CAAKHB010000122.1:110581-145065 GCA_901007665.1 Aeoliscus strigatus | reverse complement strand
CCGCCCTCCATCAAAACAACACCTGATCCTGTTGATCCAGCTATGATACAGACCTGCATGAGAAAGTAGTTCCCTATACCTCGTACATTTACCTGATAAGGGGGAGTGTGAGCGGCAGGTATGAGGTGCTTACATTAACACTGCACCTGAAACCACGTCATGCTAGTAGTTTTCATCAGTCACTGCAGAACCAGCTCACAGGGAGCTGAAGTACACAAAACATCTGTGAGTAGTTTATTCTGCGCATACAAAATGTGCGTATGTGGTAATGAGCAAATGTTGGTGGTAATGTGGTCCTGGTGTGTGTACTGAGGTGAGAGAACTGTGGGACTCCAGAGCATGTGTGACCAACGCGTTGAGTTGTAATGTAAACCATCCCTCCTGGTGTGGTTGGCTTCTCTGTGGTCATTTGTATTTCAAACAGCGAAGGAGATTCATCTTTCAATATCTTACTCTATGAGGCCTCACTGCTGTGCATATTTTCTGTGTCAGTGTTTTCACAGTTTGTTTGATATTTCAGCAAAGATAAATACTGGGACTCGTATAGCAGTCTTTTCCTTCACAAACAATGGCGGTACTGTCGGCGCAGGCCTCCATGAAGCTGCAGAAGACATCATGACGGTGATCACTGGAGCAACCTTCATCCAAATTAAAACAAAGACAAATGCTCCATTGATTTATTATGACAGTAATAAATCCATAACTTATGAATTAAGGCAGGTTAGCAGGTTAGTTAGCACAAATCATAGTTTGTAGAGGAAAATAAAGTTTGTGTGCAGGCGCCATGATAGAAATCACGTTTGGTTTCAGGTTCACATCATTGCCGATCAAAGGTTGAGTTAATAAATACCCATGATTACTGCAGTGTCATTTGACCCGGTATTGAATGTACCCTTTCACACTAAAGACAGATGTTTGGGGTTTTCGTGCCGTGTTACAGCGAGTTATATGTCAAATTATAAAGATGAAAAAATTGTGAGAAAAAGAACGTTTTTTGTTTGCCTGCTAGATGTGCGTTCAAGTATGAGATGTTAGGAATGTCTGCTTGTTATCCCAGACATCGAAAAGGAAAAAAGAATCTGTCCTGAAATATGGTGCCATTACACTGATTTTGAATAATCCATTACATCCACATTACCAGGGGTCTTCAGACTGTTTGTATCCAGTGTCTTTCTTTGCACAAAGTCAAGCACATCATGAACACTGTGTAGATGCTTTACAGTCTGCAGGACACATGCTGGAAAAGAATTCCTGCATTTGCCCCTGTCTCCTCTTCCACTAAAACATTCTCTCCACAAGCAGGTATTAGCACTGAGATGCCAAATGTGGAAAGAGAATCTTAGAAATTCCGGAAATAATGCCTCAACTATCATATTAGAAACTCTGTAATGTTACCTTCAGAACACTGACAAACATTGTCTGTTCCCCTGACTGATGGTGTGTTCCTCTTCCAGCAGACAAAACAGTCAGTAACTCACGTTAATTTCCGGGTGAAACATCTTTATTTATACGACATCATAGCTTGGCAAAAATCGGTTCTTGCACTGTTCATTATATTATATACTACTAGGGTGATAAACAGCACATTCCGTGGTATTCCACTTCCACACTGCAACAACCTTCCCAGTGACAACAAATAATCCATATCAGTGTGTTAAAGTCATTGAAATGAACACAACACGAGTGTTACAAAAAAGTAAAAACCAAATTATCAAGTTTACACCGACAGCTATAGCTGCTCACTGCCATTCTCTGAGTTGGACCCATAAGACGTTGGGAGGCTGTTCCACTTAGCAACTTCCTGTTCCTGACTGCAAGTGAAATGCACTATAAATCTACAGTTGTGGTGGTTGTGTTTTTTTTAAGAAGCGGTGCTGTAACGTATGGAGCAGTTTCCACACTCTGAACACATGACCTGGTGGAGAAAGAAAATTAAAACAAAGACTCCAGAGAGAATGCACTTTTCTTTAAGCTTAGCCACAATCTGTAATTGAGCAGTGCTCAATTACAGATTGTCAGAAACCTGACCATATACTTCCCTTGTGTTCAACAACACAAATACTTTCACAAAAGCAACTCCCTGATTTAGAAGCTTACCAACCTTGAAATGACCCTACTGTCCACACCCCCCTCACAGCTCACTAACTGTCCTTGGAAAGTACCACTCATCCCTGCACTGGAGAAGGCAGAAGAGATGCATCGCACCATTCATTCACTTTCTTATCACAACATTATCTCAACATTCCGATGCCCTGAGCTGGAACGTGCTCATATTCTCAGACTACGCCTACAGTTTTTTTTATCAGAGACACGGGTCAAACCAGAGTGGCAGATGTTCCCATTTGCTCACCCAAGTAGAATGACCTGCTCCTCAAGGCGCCTCCATCCTCTCCTCCTTCCATATCAAGTGACTGCCAGCCTAAAGGCTATTGTGGACGTTTAAGGAAGAACTGAGGAAAGAGCAAATGGAGACGGAGCTCAGAATAAAGTCAAGATGGATTCCTGGAGGGGCTGAGGATGAAGGAGGGGCTCTGGGCTCAGGGGCCCCTTAACTACTGAGAGTCTCCATTGAGAGCCACCTGTTGATTCAGTTCCACATGACCCTACAGGGATCACTGGTATTAGATGGGATGGAGGGAGGGAGGAAATGGAAAGGTGTGTGTGTTAATTGTACCTTACTATGAATATCCTTTTAATATCTTTTAAATCTTTCTTGATGTACACAAATTGAACTGTAACACGACATGTACATTCACTGAGAGATCCAGTTGCTGCTGCTGTTGCTGCCTGATTTTACTGCCTGAGTTTACAGGTACATGGCTACATCATAACCATGTTCTAGTATATGTCAACCTGTGCAGAGCTTCATGAATCTGATGATAGTGATGAAATGTTGAAGCACATTTTTCACTTTGTGTACACAGTTTTAGTCACCAGTAAAGAATTATTCCAAGACTTAACATGACTTAAGACTTAACAACAGCAATTGGTCTGTGGAGTTTTTCCACCATCAGCAGGTAACATACAAGTTACGGACAAGTACTCTAAACTACTACTGAAGGCTGGATGTTGCAGCTGTCGGTTTGTAGAAAGAAGAGCAGAGGACGAATGCAGCCTTGAGGTGATCCCGCTGGTGTTCCTGCTGCTTTTTAGACAGGAAGTCTGAACAACCATCAGGTTGAGTCAGGTATGACCAGATGAGCTTTTCCTGCAAAGTCAAAGTCCCACAGAGCTGTTAGGTTCAACCCCACTGTGTGCCACTGTGTTCCTGCCAAGAACTTTAAACGAAATGTCGACACGGCACAATCCTGGACAAAACAATTGTCTTTCAAACAATAAAATGTAACTTGCTGAGCTGTGGCAACAACAGCCTCAACTGCCACAGGAATTACAGGAGGCTTTTACGTCAACAGAATATACACTGCCATATAACATTCGGTCAATATCGGAACAGAAATTTTATCTATGTGAGACTTGATATCTCTCCAGTGAGTTGGGCTTAGGTACTAAGGAAGTGTGCAGGCCATTCATTTATGAGTGTGAAACGGGGAGTGATATGGACCCAAATACAACACACAATACAAGGGTTGAGGTTAAGGCAAATACTTTATTGGAACAAGGGGAATGACCGTTGTGGGGGAACGGGGGAGGGAACAAAAGCCAGACCTCAAAAACAGCTGCAGCAAAATCTTCTTCAGTAAGTTCTTTCCAAAGTCCTTTTGCTTCAATAAACATTGCTAAACAATCAACTGTTGGGGGCAAACAGGACGCAAGGAACAATCTGGCAAGGAGGAGAGGGGCATGGGAAACTTTATAACCTCTGTGTTGAACAGGTGTGAGTGGTAGAGGCCGAGTGTGGCGAAGATTGACTGATTGGCTGGGAGTGGCGAGGGATGATGCATTCAGGGGAGAAGGGAGAAACCAGTGACTGATGGCAAACCATGACAGAGGGAGCTTATACACATATTTACGAAAAGATCATGCATGGTGGTGGTGGTTGGAGTCACTCTCACATGTGTGCCATCTTTCAGGAATGATCAGTCAGAATGAAAGTGCCGCCATTCTTACGGTTATTGTATCAGGGAGTCACTTTACCGTCTGTATATATTTTTTAAGATAATCGAGTTGCATAATTTTTCTTTAATCTGACTCCAAATGCCGTATTGTTGTTCAATAAATCACACATACCCCATCATTTTAGGACTTGATGATATGACTTAGGCCTTAGGGTTTGAAATAGATACCCGATTATTAGAAGCAAATAACGTCACATTCCATTACCCCTTCATGAAACGACATGTCAAAAATGCAAATTGTGAATAAAAATGTTGAATGTTGTAGGCAACAATCTAAACTGTTGTCAGATATACATATAATACATTCAACAGAGGTATTCCATTCCCCTCTCCTAGCAGTAACAATTAGGAGTAGTTTAGTGACAACACAGAACATGGATTTCATGCCTCACTGTTGATCCAACTTGGTCAGATGCCCAAAATAAACAATTTACTTTGAAAACAAACAGGACTTCCACACTGCCAAGATTCTGGCACACTGGGCTGTTTATTTATGCTCACACAGCATGGGAAATTACTTTTGCTGAGCTCACAAAAAGCTATCATCTTATGAAACCTAACCGCAGAATGTTTAACTCTTTTGATAAGGGTCTGTCTGATAGGATGCTGTTTTCTCATGCAACCAGCAGCCACATTGTCCATGTTCATTCAATTCCGCAAAGTCTTGCTTAACGTGTAATTATTGTCTCTCGCGTCAGTCTGTTGTGTTACAAATAAATGTAAAATGTTCCTCCAAGTCAGCCGCAGTGGCCCGGCTCACGGTGACAACTCTCTGTTATTATATCTCCCTTATATCCCAGTTGTAGCTGTCATCACGGCTTGTCTGTTGATACGTGAGAGCTCTTCTAGCTGCATCCACCAACAGTAGATGGAAATGTCACTACAGTAGCACCTGTCCCGGTGGCTGGACCCCTCCTCCCCATCTTGGTTTGTGGTTTGCTGAGGTAGGCAGGTCAGGCATGTCTAACTGAGACACCATACAACGAAAGTGTTGAGACAGCTGTGTGTGTGTGTGTGTGTGGGAAGGGGGGGGGGGGGCACTATATCACCTTTAAACTCTTTTTAATATGAAAAGCTTGATGGGGTCCAATGTGGACTCTCTGTCTGTGTCCCTGCTAATAGAAATGTAAATGCTGACTTAGCTAAATGACCAGAAACACATTTCAGCTAATTGCTGATGCAAATCTTAAACCAGGTCATAAATGTTGTTAGTTGTTGTACCGCAACAGCTGTGGTGATAGTTACATTTTAATCTTCTTTCCATGAAGATTTTTAACTGCACAAGGACAAATACCGTCTGTTCTTTTCCTATTTTTTAGCCTGACACAATATTTGACAAAGCACTCCCTTCGGAATCCTCGCCAGGTGTACCTAATACCTGAGACGGCCCCCTTCTCTCCCCTTCTCAGAATTGAGAGATATTGCAAGGTGAGGCATGCATGTGTGTGGGCAGATCTACAGAGATGGTATCAGTGCACTTCCTTGTTTGAACTGGTGCCATCTGTGTCTTGGCCAAATAAGGCTGAACTCAATGTTCTCACTGTTTCCACCACACACACTTTTACAGTCAATAAAACTTAAAAACAATTGTGTCAAACTGAGTATGTGGTACATTAATATAAGCATCTCATTAGGTTTTTAATCATTATCTGGGTCCCCAACCTTTTTGAAACTGCGAGTTACTTTAAATATACAGAGTAATACAAAGGGCTACCAGTGTGTCACACACGTCTGAAAATAACAAAATGGCACGGTTTAACTTTAATTAGAGTCATGAAGAATTATTAACAGTGATTTAACAAAGTAGGATATTCTAAAGTTGCCTACCTGGTGCCCACGGGCATCACTCTGGTGACCCCTAATCTCTATGTTATCATTATCTGTCCAAACTTTTCTTCAGACTAGCTTAAACTTAAACTGGAGGTGAGAGCAAGCCGGAGTACCTGGAGAGAACCCAGGCAGAAAGACCTCCAGGTCAGGAACTGGATAAGGGAGCTTCTTGCTATGAGGCGACAGTGTGCCTTAGAGTTATATAGTATTGAAAATAAAGATATATGTTTGTTATATGAGGGCCCAGCAATTCTCTGCTTTGAATCCCCATCTTATAATGTCCCCTAAAATGACCTTCCAGATGGCACACGTTCAATTTCCCTCGCAGTGCTGTCAGAGGTAGTTGTTGCATTATGGTGTTTGGACAGCCAGCCTGCAGCTGTTACGTCCATACATTCAAGTGTGGGAATGCAGGCCGAACGTGCATGCTGACGTTTGCGCACGTGTGAGAACACGTACGGCACAAGCCGGTGCGTTCGTGTGCCTTCTTGCCTCTGTGCCATGTTGGAAAGCCACTGGACATGAGCGCTGAGGGCTGGTGCTGAAAGTGGATCAGTGGAGCAACGTGAATGACAGCTGTTGGTGGAAGGGCAGCTCATTTCAATACCTTTCTGTCAGAGCTGCTTTCCTGAGAGCCTGTTCTTGCTTGTTGATCTCCTTCAACAAACACCAAATACCAGAGCACGTCTTTCTCTGACACCTGTGGGGCTATGGAAGTCTGCCTGCTAGCGCGTGGGTGTGAGACAGAAATAAAAGACAAAATAAGCTTTGTAAAAACTCTGAATAATGGCGGAGCATGTTTTGTTGTACCTTCAGCTCCTGAGAGGATTTCTCCAGTCATACAAAGCCAAAACCACAATCTAGACATAAAGATACATTTCCTGCACAACCGGATTTCTATTAATAACCAGTGAGCAAGTAAATATGGAGCCAAGAGAGTGTACAACTGGAACAAGTCAAGACGTACATGTGCTATCTATCTACCTATTCATCTATATAATGTGTGTGTGTGTCTGTGTGTGTGTGTGTGTGTGTGTGTGTGTGTGTGTGTGTCTGTGTGTGTGTTTAAGTAGCATCAGCAATGTCATCCATGGCTTTCTTGTTAAAAGGTCACTCAGTGCACACGTATATGTATATGATATGTCCTCATTTTGTTTTGAAGAAATATCCTGAAGTGGGTTAAGGAATGGTAACAGTTGAACCTGAGACGTTAGTTAAAGCAAAACACTGACAGATCAACTTAACTTTACATTTTGAAGGAGTCATTGTAACTTGACAGATTTCAGTGTTGAGAGAGTCAGCATCTGTTAAACATTAGCAGTACTGCACCTTTAAGTAGCTCGGCATGGACTTTGGGTTTTTGCCTTTGGTTACTTAAGTGGCCCAGACGTCAGGTACAATCAGCTCTTGTCTGTACCGGAGAAAGGGACCTGTGCAAAAACGTACAGCTATAACCTCTCTTTCCCCTTTGGTTTAATTTTGTATAATGAAATAGAGTGGTGAGGTTTTTGTATGTAAGTGTTTCCAGTTTTTACTTACTACAGTGTCCTCCTTCCAAACTGTTATGTCGTTTTCTTCCTGCTGGGACTCCAAACACAGAAGAATTCACAATGCTCCAGGTTTACTACTGCAACATGAATTGTGGAAGTTGTCTCCTCCGTGAATCATAAAATGGTTGAGGTCTTAATGTTTATCGGTGCACTGATACGCATTAGTCGTGAAGATTGTCTGTGTTATCCCTCTCTCTTTTTAGCCCACTTCCTAAATTCCACTTATATGTTTTCCTGTCTTTAAAAAATCCAATCCATCATTTTCCCAGTGGGCATGCTCACTAGGGATGCAGGGCATAAAAGCTCTTTTATAATCACCCATCCTACCACGGGAAACCAAGTTCAGAATGAGCTCGGGCATGAGAACACTGTTTTCATACTGACACCCACCCTGATGACTTGAGCCATCCAAGCACCCGAGGCACAAGCTCTAGTCACTCACACTTATTCACATGGACTCACAAATTGGGTTCTGGAGGCAGTGAGTGGTTTCAATCGAGAATAGAAGGAGGGGAGTGAAGGCAAAAACACACGTCTGTCTTCTATTTTCAGTGAAAAGTGAAAAACATTGCGAATCAAACTCCCTGGAGCCAGATCATGACCCAACCCTCCGTCCCTCTTCTGGGAAAGAAGGAATGGAACACGACACAAAGATTCAACACTGGATTTGATGATTTGTTCAGTTGAAAACCTACTGCTTCAACATATCAATAAATATCATTTGTGTAGCATTTTTTGAAAGTCATCAAAACCCAGATTAATAAACTGAATAAATCTCAGAAATCATCCGCATCAGTTCAACACGGTATTCATCAGTAAGGGAACGTCACAGGTCATCACCTTCAGATAAACTTCTGTGTAAAGCAGTTTGTATCAGCAATGATACCAACTATGAATACCATTCTTGAACTACAATTCAATTAAATTCAAATTCAAGTTACACGTTTGTTTTTCTTGAGTTCTGTTGCACTGCAGATTTATTGCATTTTTATCATTGGCAACTACAGTCAGCATTACATATAAAGGTACTATATTGCTCATGCGCCACTAACATTAGCTATCACTGCTAAATTGAAGTTCATTTTTGTTCATTTAAAACTACAAAAGCCATTGAAACCATAGCACTGTCCCCAGTCACGTGTCAGTAGGCATGAATGAATAAATTGTTAGCCTAATAGCATAATTGCCTAGGCAACAATGCAGCAACTATGTAGCGTAGGCAACTATGCTATTAGGCTAACGAAATGCAATTTTTACATGCAACAGTGAATGGTACAATGTGTTAGAGGGCCCTTGTTATTCACACGCATCCAAATAGCTAATGTGCAAAACGTTCACGTTCTTGGTATTCGCTGAGGATGTAACCCAATATGTTTTGCTACCAGGACACAAATCAGTGATGCCAGAGGAAGTGTTGTGTTTCGGAGTCACAGGGGTTTGGACCATTTAGCTGCAGCATTGCCTGTCCACGCCTAATAAGCACTGTGACCCCATTAGTCACCTGATCTATGGTGACTGCTGTCCATTGTTAAATGGAGCGATCACATCATTACATTTCATTCAGTGGTGTTTGCTGAGCACTGATATTTCACATACAGCCCGAAGAAGCGATCTCATTTTACTTTATAATTCAGCAATGTGTTATATTATTTGCATGATAACCTATAAGAATCGTGTATTCGTGCCCAGAGTCTGTAATATTATCTACATGATCTTTGACTTTCCTATATCTCCTCTGGGCAACTTAAACAATAACACATGTCTGTCTCATTGGAGGAACTCTGCACATATAATATTCCCATTTTCTTCCTGTCTCACTCAGCACTGGCAAACAACAATATTCTCTCTTTCAATTCCTTGTCAGCCAAAAAAAGGAAAATCTCACCTTTACCTAAGATAGTGTCTTTTCCATCCACACATTATTGGTTCTTAGTCTTCTTACCTGATTTTTGCACTGCAAAAATGTGACACAGTACAAAATAAATGATAATATGTTTATATCAATAATTTAAACATCAGAATCAATCAATCGATTGTGGTTCACTTGATGTTTTCACTCAGACTCGTCATTTAGAGACGAGTCCAAATTAAAAACGAATCATACAGTATGTATAGTGTTATTGGAACAAGGGAGCTGAGCTACATATGTTTAAGACACAAGAGTTCACAGAAGACCATTAAATTCACCAGCTTGGTAAAAGGACTGATACAGCCCCAACAACTAACACATGCAATTGAAGAACCACTTCGTGTCCTTCAACTAATCACAGTGCTGCTCTTTTTGTTACAGTGTAAAACCACAAATTAAGCTTTCAAGGTCCACGCTCAAAACTCAACACAAAAGCTGGTGTAGGCCTTCCTGGAAAGAAAATCAGTAAGTTAGCAAATATTATGCAAAGAATGTTTGATGTTGAACTTCTACTTATGTCTCAACTGCACGCTTTCACTATTTGGAATGTCAGATATGCCTGAAATGCCGAAACAGAGACTCATTATTATAAAAGTGAAAAGTGAAAATAAAGTGAAAGCAAAGTGTTGTCAAATCTCCCTAATACTTGATATGTCTTACTTCGGAATATATGAGTTCTGAACTTAGCAGTCCAGATCAACATTGTGCTGAGAACGGTTTTATTTTGAAGATGACATCATAAATAGTGTCAGTGCCATTGTTTCAATGTGACTGATGCATTCACGTTTCTGGTCATGTTCAAGTATTCATCTGATTTTGCTGATCCTGCGTTACCATGTAAGACCCAGCGTGGAATGTTGGAAGCTCATTGCCAGAAACACAACAAGAAAACAAGCACTTATCAGTTTCTGGAAAGAATTTTACAAAAGCCTCTGTGTTTTCAGCATTCTTTTCATTTTTTCTCTAAAGCTGGGCATTCAGAATGTAATCTTGTGGCAAAGAATTTAAGAGAACAGATCTGAAATATGAAGGTCTGCTTTCAGGACAAGGATGTGACTCCCCCTCAAGTTCGCTTCATCGCCCAAAAGCAAAGTCTGTAATCTTAAAGTAATTGGAAATCTGGAGGCGGAGGGGGAACGTGAAGAGAAGTATCTTTCTCATCTTACATTTTCTCTGCCATGTCTCAATCAGATTGGCTTCCTCTCATGCAATGGAAAAGGGCCTAAATTAACATTCCAGGTCTTAGGTTGTGTATGCTCCGTAAATCACTGATGCCTCACCTCTCCTACACACTCACACTCCTTTCATTCTACTGTAGGCGTAATGACAGAGAGAGAAACAGAACAAAGACAGCTCTAACCCTCTTTGGTCCTCCTGACTTCTTTGGGTGCGCAGTGAATTTCTTATTTCCATGGGAAGACGTGACTTCCTGCATCCCGTGTAGAACAACCGTTCATGATACATTACAGACAGTTGCTTTGTAGCATCAGTGTTTTAAAGATGAAGAAGTTATCTACAGCTGCTTCTGGGTGATGCTGCATTCATGTGTCATTAACTGCTCCAAGTGTTTCCAATACTAATGACCGATACTGCTCCACTGACCACCAAATGTTTCCAAACACTAGATCCCTCTTGTTCCACCCATCTGTATGGATTGTGTTCTTGATGGATACAAACAGAAAACCTATTGTTCTCAAAATTCAGGAAACCATAGAGCTGTTTGCCTCAGGGAGGCAACCCGAACTATTACAGCTTGTTGCTATTTTAACATGTTCTAATATTTGATATTTGACTCACTGTTAGAGCGAGTCCAACTGTCTGACAATAGCATTTCAGTCAAAACAGTTCTTTGATTTCTGCACACCGCAATTACACGTGTCAGCCCTCAGTTATACTTCCTATGCCTGCATTGTAATAAATACATGAAACGGTTGCGCATCCAACTAATCAAAGCAAAATCGTTCCTTACCAAGACAGACCTGTTTAAGCAAACAACATGCCTCACAATTCCCTCTGTGGCACACCAGAATTGAAGCCAGGTGCTGCGGCTCTGAACAACAATGCGAGACAACCAATGAACACTTCTTTCATAAGGATAATGTAAGAAATGCCTCTCTGCTTCTTTCTTGAGCATGAAAACAAGATGTCCAAACACATAACTATCCTCCAGGGAACACTCATACGCATCAAGGCTGAGGTAAGGCCAGGATATTTGAAGAACAAATATGTCTCAGGATGTCTGTGGTGTGCACAATTTCAGCAGCTCGAACTTCAGCGGGTTATATTAGCAAAATACTGACATCTTTTGGCTGCTGAACGGACTGCAGCACTGGTTCTGACGAAGAACTATTGTGTCACTATTGCCGCAAAACACTGACAGTGATGCAACAAGTTGAGAGGCATGATGCTGATGAGACAGTGGCCTGTGGATTGAAGCAGAGCAGGTCAGTAAAAAAAACAACACCACGCACCCAGAATGATGGACCATTTAATGATCTTCAAAAGTAAGTTAAACAACCATTTATTTTACAGTTTAAAATGTCCTCATGGAGGAACGGCAAAATACACTTAAAATGAAGATTGATCAAAAGACGGTTTTCATATTAATCACTGATTTCTGGTATTTAATTCTCATTTGTTTATCAAAAATGATAAGTGCTTTCAACATAACCATGGTCACATTCAGCTTGCAGTAAGAAATAATTGCACCACAAAACTGAAAAGCATGGTTTACTTTCAGCATCGGTTTCGCACACCACCTGTCCTGTCTCTTTCAGACTGCTTTGTTTTGTTGCACAAAACAAAAATAAGGGCCCTGAAGAAAGACTATTATAAAGGGGGCAAATACACAGGAGCACAGATTAAGGACATTAGTATTTACAAGCTTGGCTCAATGATACATTTAAGGGGAGGAATGGAGACAGACGATCAACACATCCATTAGCGGCATGATGTCAAGTTCAAGTCACATTCATTGCCTTTATGATTACCCTTTAAGAATTCAAAACAAAGCATGCGATAGCACATCAGTTATGAAGTCACAGCTTAAATGACTTCAGGACTCAGCTCTGATATATGAGGAGATGACTTTCAGACAACAGGGGGCAGTAAAGGACCATATCGGGGTAAACAAACCAGGCCTATAAACAGAAGTCACCCCTACAATTCAATGGTTCCTTCAAAATGTAAAAGCACTGGTGTAATAAGAGTCAGACAGATGTACAATACCAAAATAATGGAAATATGCCAGCTGAGTGGCAAAATACAAAGTCACATATGAAAATAGGTTCTGATCCTCGTTTCTTTTAGATGCATTGTGTATGTTGACGTTTTGCAAAAGACATTTTGGCACATAATCAATTTAAAAATAGTTTTGTGAATATCAGTCTGGATCCTGCACAGATCCTTCTCATCAATACCAGTTTTGCCCTTGCCCAAAGACAGAAAAAAAAAAAATCAAACAAACGAACATTGCGATTTCATAATCTGTCTTGTAAAATAACTCACTTGGTCTCTCCACATTGTTTACAGTCTTTGAATATTTACAATATTTACAGTTGCAAAATTGTCACAATACCCATCAGTTTAAAGAAAATGCAAACAAAAATAAACAAATCAAATATCTTTAGAGTCCCCTGTTGAGGCATTGAGTGTAAACTCTACAACTCTGAACGTATCCCTCATGAGTTCCTGGGGCCGGGAACACTTCGGGATGGAGAGTTGAGTCTAGAAATGAAGCAGTTGGCTGATGGCGAATGCGCAAAACAATAGTATGACTGATCGGGTTGATATGATTCTTGATCATTTCCCAGGCAATGATTTTTCTTTGTCTAGAACAAGCATGGCAGAAAGTGATTCTACCATATGTATCATTCTACTTACAGAGTTCACAACTTTTCTTTAATATAGTGCAATAACTTATCACTTTTTTCTCTTAAAAATGAAAACAAAACAGCACAATCACTTTTCTGAAGGTAAAAAAAATACCCAAGAAGAAGGTATTATTCTATAGCGACATGAATGCTATGAATTACAGAAGGCTGTGAACGACACCTCCAAAAATGGCAATAATGAAATGGCCGTCAAAAATCCTGCTTGAACCTTTGCATCCTCTTCATAAAAGGTAATGTTTCTGGAATTCAATGTTATTAGACTTGGATTAAGGACTTGGTGAGGTGACAGAGGAAAGTTAATTAAATGCTGAGCAAAATTTTCCAAAAAGTCAAACCCAAAAATATGAGGCAATTCCAGTTTACAAAACTGGGCAAGTCCCAGGGGGCTGGTGTTGGCTTTGTTAAGGAAACAAATGGAGGTAATCACACAGAGGCTATGACAATCATGAGGTGAGGGGAAATGCTGGAGATGCTGTTGAGAAGGTCCGGCGCCAGACGTGAAAGGTGGCTCTCAGAGAATTCACATGGCGGGAAAATCTGCACCACATAGGCGGGCTGAAAATCCAAAAAGGTAAATATGACAAGGTGGAATCAAACTTTTCATGACATTTCATTGCGACAAAAGAAAAACATGAAAGGTCAAACCACAACAAACCTGATTGGAGCCAGGATTGGGCACATTGATTATGCCAGCTGCCTGTTTTGCTTGCAGATAGGTGATGAAGCCACTCTTCAAGGCCTGGGTTTGACTGAGGACATCATCTTGGTCTCGACCACAGGGCAGAGCCAGTAGCAAACAGTAGTCATTCTCCACCTGCCAGGAATGATATTTCTATTTAATTTATGTTCACATAAAATCTACAACAAAGAAATGCAATCCATGATTTTTCCATTAAGTCACTGTACTTTCCAAGTCAGATTAGTCATTTACAACTAAATATCAGAAACGTTTAAGGATAGTTCTTAGTCTTTGAGGTCATAAAAGACAAAGTACTCACAGTCATTCTGCGTGCCACACTGTCCAGTTGGGAGGCCTCAAGTCTCATCCTCTGAACAATACGGAGAAGAGGACCTCCCTCTGGGGGCGGTAGGGAACGCTGGGCCAGGATGGTGTTGCCAGAAACAAAATGCAACTGGACAGCAGCCTGGTCATTCTTCAGTGCCAAGAGACCTTGCCATACAATAGGATATTTCTGTACAAAGACATCCGAGTAGAGGTTTAGAAAACATTATTCTGAAAGAAAAATTGCATATTCTTCATCAAATGTTTTTTGTAAGATGGTTTCTCAGTCAATCTCTCTTCCTACCGTCAAAAGCTGCACCATGTCAATGGAACGGTGTCCTGAATGTTCCAACGTAGCATCAGAACGTGGCTGCAGTGAACTTGCTGGGGGTACTGCTGGCAGAGGTTTTGGTAAGAAGGTGGAAGGGCCTTTCTGTAAGGACAGATCTGGCTTGTGGGTGAGACTCATCGGGGCAGTCATGGGAGACTGGTATGAGGGTGAGACTATATCCCCTGGTATTCTGGACATGTGTGAGATGTTGGACGAGGTAGCATGGCGAAGATGGGAATTGTCAGGCTCACTTCCTCGCCCATGTGCTTGAGATAGTTTAGCCCTGTGACCTATATCAGGCTCTGAAGAAACCTGATGAACAAATAAATAGAATAGATGCATATGAATATCATCTATCATTGGAAAATATAACATGACAAAAGCTTCAATATTTTTTGCGAAGACAATAAGATAATAATTTCAGTAACCTGTGCGGATGTGATGCCTTGGTTGGCCAGGTTGTGTCCTGATGAAGGATGTCCAGAGAACTGAGATGGAAAGCCCCTCATGTCACGATAAACTGGAAAGGATCCTGCCTGATGCATCAGCTGAACCCCATGAGAGTGAGGAGACACCATGACAGGACTGGACGTGTGAACACCCCTGATTCTACTCTCGTTGGCAAATGGAGAATGTAGAGATTCTTTTGCAGAAAGGTCCGTGCTCTTCCTGACTATAGGACTCTTGGAGGGCCCCGAGATGTTGCTTGAAGAGGATGTTCCAGTTTCTGAGGTGTGGGAATGTCTTGTTTCTAAAGCGACCTGCTCTCCCAGTTGCTGATGTGTGAGAATGCGTGGGTCTATGTCTCTGTACTGGTCCATGTGTATACTTGGGTGGAGTCCTCTGTGATCACTGTGAATCAACATCACATCTGGTTGGAGCTGGGGCACAGAAGATCTACTTAGGGGTGGGTTAAAGTGTCTGGTGTCCTCTTCACTTAAACTGCTGCTGTTGGTGCCACCTGATACTGACCCCTGGGGACTTGAATGAGATTGCAATACCATATCTCTGACGACATTTGGCTGTGATGTGTTTGAGCGTTGAGCAGGTCCTGGGAGGGGCGACGGAAGGGAATCACCTCTTCTGCCATAGTTCATCCCGGAGACTGGTGGGGTGTTGTTCATCCTACTTTCATGTGCCATTGACTGAGAGACACTGTGGGGCTGAATTATGACAGATGACTGTTCTGAGTGTGGGTGATGCATAGTAGAATGATATGTAGATATTGAAGGCATACTATGACTCAGACCAACAGACGTTCCTATAGGCGAACTGCTTAGAGGACAAGCTTTGACAAAGGGTGAGGGAGAATGGACGGGTGTTTGTGGTGACTGGGGGTCTTTTTTTAGGTGCAGAGCTGACCGATCAGTTGGAATAGCAGGGCTGGTACTCTTGTGGGTTCCAGATATTGATGGATGGTGTGGACTCATGACTGGGCTACGATTGGACTGCTGAACAGCTTTGACAGTGTCCATCTTCTTCGGCATAGCTTCCATATCCAAACCTCTCTTCGCATGCTGTTGTTGTATCACCGCTTGGTTGTACATTAACACTTGAGGAGAACTAACTGGCTGTTGGAACATCTTAACGACACTGCCCTGGGAAGATGTATGATATAAAGTTTCAGGTTTCTCACCCCCATGACTCTCCTGCTTGGTACTGGAAATGACAGGTGGGGAGTTAAAGGATTGTCCAGTCAGTAGAACGCCTGTATGACCATAGGCTGTGGGAGCTGGGCCTACCTTTGGATTAGACAACTGGGATAATGTGATCAATGGGTCTTGCTTTATCTGAGATTTGGACACAGATTGCTGAAACTCTATGTCTCCAGCACTAGCTTGAGGAATTTGACTGATTTTGGCTCTCATTCGATGCGGTCCTTCAGTTTTCTGCCCTGAATAGCTAAGAACAACAACACCCTCTGACGTATTGACTCTTAGGCCAGAACTAGAGCCTGTATTGTGAGGAGTAGACTCTACAACAGACCGCCCTCTTGTCCCATCTTCTACCGCATCTATCCCACGATAATGATGATTCTCGTTAGAGTCTGATCTATATTTCTGTTTTGGAATAGACAGTCCAATGTTCCGGTTACTTAGGGAAATTCGAGGAGTTTCTTCTGTATCATAAGGCATTGGAATTCGACTTATTACTGAGGTAGTTGGAGAAATAACTGTATGTTGAGTTTTTTCTCCACAGTTCTGTTGAGTCTCTGTCAGTGGAGAAGGTTTGTGGTGTACAGACTGGAGAGGCAAAGATGATCTCTCTTCTGGATGCAACTGTCTTGAACCCATTACATCAGAAGGATTTTCATTCTCTGACACCCGAGTGGAATCTGAAAGAGCAGATGTCACCAAAGTGGTAGGTATGGAATTGCTGTTTGATGCAGACACATACTTAGGTTCCATTAGGATTTTTCTTAAGGTACTGGAACTAGGGTCAATATCGGAGGCCTTGGTATCAGGAGGCATTGGGGGATTTATTGAAGAGGTTCCATGTGCAGTTGATACTGGTACAGAAGGTGTTACCATTGTCACGTGACAAGATCTTGCAACATAGATTCTACTTTCTTCACATCTAGGAGGCCAGTCTGGGGAAGGAGGCAGTTTGGCAGGTCTCAGCTGGGGTACACTAAACTGAGAGATAGGTTGTGGACGGGCAGGCACATGGGCCACACTTGGTGTAAAGGGCTCTGCTGCCTGCAGATGCTTTTTGGAGCTGGAAGTGGGGATGTTGCTTGTGCCTGAATGGAAGGCAGATTCTTTCGGTACAGGCTGTTCAACTTCAGGTTGTTCTGCCTCTTTGGGTGTGTCTACTGCAATAGCACTTGTAACATCACGCCTACAAGTAGCAACAGCAGTGACCAAAGAGGCTGCAGCAGTTGCTCCTGCTGTGACAGCAGCTGCTTTTGTATTTATGGTTTCTAAGTCTTCTGGGATTGACTCGGGTAATTTCATAGGGGAGGGCTCTAGTAGTGTAACCTCTTCAGCAATATTTCCTTTCTTGCTAGCGGCACCCTTCCGAGTTCTTGACTTTTTCTGTGTTTTGGCTCTTACTTTTCCTGTTTTCTTGGGGGCTACAATAGTTGATGTCGTCTCAGCAGCCTTACTTTCTGCTATTAGCTCCTTTGGACTAGGTGTCAGAGGACCATCATCTGAGTCTGCAGCAAGAATACTGTTGATCACCATGTGTGTTTCAGGTTCCATAATCTCATTGGAGGAGGTAGATATCAATGAGTCTGGGGTAGGGATGAGCGTAGTGTAAGTAGGTGGAGCTGTGAATCCATCCGCGTCTGCACATGTTTCTTCAGCTGTGATGGAATCAATTGCAGCTGCAAGTTCAGTTTCACTTGCAGGGTTTGCTCGCTTTTCCTCTTCAACCTCACCCTCGGGCTCCACTACTACAGGAGGCAATGTGGTAGGCAGTCCCGAAGGTGGTTCCTTATAGGGCCGAGGAGGCTGCTCAACTGTAAGTTTGGCAATATTTTCAACTGCTTGCTCAAGTTCCATTTGACGTGCTAAGAGAGCAGCAGCTGGATCTGCAGGAAGTTCAGATTCAGATAAAGAGTCCTCTTGTGCTTGTGCATCAAGCTCTTTTGAAGGGGTTACTATCTTTATATTGTCATTCTCTTGAACAACCACCTTAGATTTTGTAATGCTTGAAGTTTCAAATGACTCAGGCTCATTATCTCCAGAACGAAGTAAACCTTTGACATCATCAATGCTCACACGGATTTCAAGATTTCTTAAACTGTGAGATTTGTCTTCGGGGACCTGCTTGGTGTTTCTTTTCAGTCGTTGTGTTTTCATTTTAACGCTCTTTTCAGGCAGTTTCCTCTCAGGGGAGCTTGTGTCAATCGTTTCTAAATCAACATCAGCAGGGGTCTTTCCACTTGAATCTTCGGACTCTTTTTCCTTTTTGTTGACCTGAGGTTTGGCATTTTCTGCTTTTTCCACTAACTTTTCCAATAACTCAGAATCAGCTTTCGATTTAAGCTCCGATTCATTACGACTTGCTAGATCAGATATTTCAGTAAGCATTGTCGTGCTTCCTGGGTGTTTCTCTGATCGGCTTACTTTCCTGTTAACTGGAGAAGTTACTTGTGTTTGTTGCATTTTCAGTGTGCGGGGGGATCTCCATCCCTCAGTGGCTTTCACTTCTGTAGCACTTGAGGTTTCTCTGGCTTCTGCATTGTCTTCCAGTGTTTTCTGCTGATCCAGTTTTAGCGGCAATACATCCTCACTGCGTTTGACACCTCTTTTAGGCGGACGCCCTCGTCTAGCAATCGTAGATGGAATTTGAACATCTTGCTGGAGTGGTTCTTTATCCACTCCACGTTTGCGCATGGAGCGTGATGGCTCAGCCACATCTTTGCCAGCTTGGTCTCCTTCATGTAGCGTTGCATAGACTGATCTGACATTCCTGCGACTTGTTCTTTTGTGGATCAAATGTGACTCAGTGTTATGTTCAGAATCTGAGGAATTAATTGGGGACTTAGATGTGGTTTTAAGCTCAAGTGCTACTTTTGGTATTTCTGCTCGTGGAGATGAGCTCCGTTTGAGTTTTTCTTTGTCAATACGTTCACTCTTTCGGGTTGCGGTCTTCTCCGTGGTAACATTTTGGGAAAACTGTGAAGTGCGTAATACTGACAGTGATTTTGCCCTTTTATTCTTGGACTGTCTGCGATTTAATGGTTTGACTTCAGACTCTAGTTCCGGCATGAATGCCTCACTTTCTGTGTCACTTTTCTGAGATTCCTCAAGGTTTTTAGGTTCTGGATCTTCATTTTTAGGTTGTTTGTTACTGTCACATTCTTCTTCAATCTTTGTACAGTCAGAGTAAGTGAATTCTGTACTCTCCCTTTCAAAACTATTCAGTATACCACCAGGAGTGGGAGGCTTGTCCTCCACAAGAGACTTATTCTCCACTGACAAACTATCTCCAGCTTTTTCTTTGAGCTCATTTAACTCTATTTTTGTTTCAATTTCCCGTTCTGGCTCTGAAATGGCAGGTGGTGGCATTATGGTTAGCTTAGGAGCAATCATTTTTACTTCTTTCACAAGAGGAGAATGAAATGTGGATACCTCCTTAATTGGCTCCACTTTTTGTTCTTTATCTGACAGTGGAGTTGGCACTTCTTTCTTTTCAGGTGGAGACAAAACCTTGGGGCACTCAACAAATGGGGTAATTGTCACAGGTGAATGGGGCCTGGCTGAATTGCCATCAGCCTTAGGAACTGGGTCAGGTTTCTTATCAGAAAGCAAAACATCACAATTCTGTATATCATTGTGTTTAGGTTCAACCTCTATAGAATCATTCTCAGTGTCAGGTGGGGGATGGTCCTTATCCTTTTGTTGTTGCAGCTCCATAAATCGACTATGGAACAGTACTATGGGCTCTTGCGAGATGTCAGTAGATGCGGGCTGAACCTCAATCGCACCAGGTTTTGCAAAAGGCATACTGACACCAGTCTCCAAGTCTTGGTCTTTACGTTCAAGGTGCTTCAAACGTCGGGAATCCTGTTCAAATATTGAGCTGTGCAGGAAGCGAGAAGCAAACAACTCCTGACGCTCTTGGTCCTGGGGCTTATGTTCCTCCTTTTTATCATGCAACTTTTCATCCGAGTTTGTACGAATCTTTTTCTTTTTCATATACCAAGAGGGTATCGGTCGAGGTGTTAGCTCTACCTTGTCCTTGTCTGAACAGCTGTGGGAGGCTGGGAAGCGAGAGGGAAGAAAGGACCAGTTATCTTCCCTGGAGGAATAAAGTGTTTTGGCTCTTTCAAGAAGTGCTTTTGTATCAGGGGTTATAGTTTTATCTAATGCAAAAGAATAAAATTTATTCTTTTCCAACGAACCAGAAAGTTTCAGGTCTGCCATCCTCTCATCACGCTCTCTGAGGACACAGGAGAAGGAACTATTGGACTTTGGAGAGGCATGTTTATTTTCTCCATCATCATCTGAATCCGACTGTACTTCACCAGGTTCCAAATCCTGTCGCAGGCATTTGTGGATACTTTCATGTTTTGTAAGATCCCTTGGCAAATTAATTTCCATTCTTAGTGGATCAGACTTGATCCTTCTTTCCCAGCAATGCTTTAACTCCTCCTTACCAGGCAAGAATGTCTTTGGTTTCTGAGGTTCAGTGTCAGATGGTTGGAAAAGTCTTGGTGTCAGACCTAAACTGCCTTTCATTGACTCTGCATGTGAAAATGTGTCTTTAGGTGGAGAGGACTTTTTTTCTTTGCCAATAACGGACATAGAAATCTGGGCACTTTCATCATCCTCAGTTGAGGAAAACGTAGCAGCTGCCGTCGATGTTGTAACACTCTGATAAATGTCCTTTTGAGAAGTAGCCAAGTTCTGTTCTCTTTTTGCTTTTTCCATTTCAAAGTCAAAATTCTCTACCTTTTTGCGTTTACAAGAAGAGAAGTCATCATTGGTCACGTCCTGAATTGCTTTTCCAACATCATGCAAGATATAATCCTTTTCAGGTTCATGACTGGGTGGGCTAACATACTTGACAAACTTATCAAGATCGGAGAATTTGGGTCGAAGCCATCTACTCTGTTCATTTTGTTTTGTGCAAATAGTTGTCTGGTCAATGCTTACTACATGTTCGTCTCCATCATCTCCATCTCTGTACATGCCTCTCCCCTGTTCATTTTCAGACAAAACATCTTGCTGTTCTTTCATTTCATCAAAATCAAGGTCGACCTCGTCAGACATCTTTGTGTGACTGGAGCAGTTCTGACCTTTTGGGCTTTCTGAATCCGTTTTAAGGAGGGGAAGGCCAAACTGAGCCGGAGAATTGCCAGACGGCTCCTCAAACTGTTGCTCAGGAGAGAGGCCAATAGAGTGGATTTCACAGTCTTGTCCATCTTTAGGACTATTAACAGAAACCATGCGGAAGCATTTATCCCTGTGATGCTCCTTCTTAAGCATTCCTTTGTACAAAATGGTTTTATCCAAATCTGTGTCCTTAGGATGGTTCCTTTTATTTTGGAACCCTGATCTACCGAGGTCCTCCTCGCTCACTCTCTTCTGTCGATCTGTTTTCCCACAGTCTTCAAAACGCCTTTTCCTTGCAGCTAAACGGTCAGTATCCACAGAAATACCACTGTCAAATCCCATTTCTGTTTTCCCATGTTTTTTAGACTTTTTTGCATCCTTGTCAGTAATTTCAACTACATTGTGCAAACTCTTCTCCCTGGGCACCTTTCCATGCTTAGAAATATCACATTTTAATGGTTCTGCACGGAATGGAGGACTCCTCTGGTCAGCCGTAGGTGATGCCAGTCTGGGACTGTCACTCCCACTCCTCAGTATTTGTTTTTCCTGGACAGCATGGCCAATCAGTTTTCCTTCTTTTTCTTTAACACGTGTTAACTGCACAACACAAGGAAGAAGGTCTAACCTTCCTTTGCTTGAACTTGAGTCCTTTTGAACCTTACAATTTTTACTTCGAGGGACACACTCTGGGCTGACATCTCTTTCAAGTTCAGGTTCTATTTCACAGGTCTGTGTAATAGGTGATGCAACTTTGATCTTCTTAAGCCTTTGTTTCTCACTTTTGTCCTTATCTCCTCGATCTTTGCGTCCAACCCGCTTTTCTTTCTCCACCAAGTTCACTCTTTCAACTTCAAAAACACGATCCTTTTCAAGTTTCTCAGTTTTAATATACCTTTCAGAGCGTGTCTTTTCAAGTTTCTCAAATCTGGGTGGAGAAATGGAACTGCAGCTACCGCTTCTTTCAGAGGATCGACAACAAATTCTGCGGTCTGAGTCACTTGGTACCCTTTCAGAGAGTGAAGGAGAAGCAGTAGGGCTAGCAGGACGACGAGAGGCAATGTGAGATGGGCTTTGGCTGCGCTCAACAGTCCTTCTCCCATGATCTCGTCCACGTTCTGTTTCAAAGCGCTCCCGCTCTCTTTCACGCTCCCGTTGCAAATAACTGTACTTGCGAATGTCCTGCTCATAAGGGTCAGCTCTGTATTCCCGATATTCCCGGGGGTCTTCAAAGTATTGTGTATCATAGTAATCTCCCTGATATGGGTCCCAGTCAGTGTAGAACTCCCGGCTTCTGGCGGGGTATTTACGACGCGGATCTTCAGTGTATGCTCCTGGTGTTCGTACGTTTTCATAATATTGTCTTTCGGTTTGAAACTCATATTGAGTACGTCGATCATCCCTGTTAAGAAATAAACACGAGAGTGCAATGATTTAATCATCATTTGTAATCACTGATGTAAACTTAAAATTACAACCATAAAATTATCATCATACTTTTACAGAACGACACACACCTTCTTTCAGAGAGAATATCATAGAAATCACGAATATCCTGGCCAGATGCTTGCATGGAACGATAGAAAGCCATCTGACTTTCTTGATTGGCAAAGTCCACCTTGAAAAAATGTAGAGATGTTCTTATGGCCAGTCTGACAATGAAACCACATCATGGGCCAAAATGTGAGAGAAACGTTTTATGTCATTTACCTTTATTTTACTGCCCCCTATCTTCCATCCCTTTGTGTCTTTCACAGCAGCTTGGGCATATTCAATGTTGTTGTACAGAATAAGAGCCATTCCTTTCATTCTGTCAAATACAACCTGCAGAAGATGAAGAAAGAGTCACAAAGGCGTCCAAAATAAGCAATGGGTAACTAACAAAGGGAAAATAACCAGGCGTACCTTGACAACATGTCCATAGCGGCAAAAGTGACGGGTGAGAAACTGCTCAGTTGTGTTTGACGCCAGTCCATCCAACCAAACACAAGTCGTGGGCATACTCTTTCCAAAACCCAGCTGAAAAGGGCAAGACACATCGGTGTTAGATAGATTCACAACATGAACTATTCGACTAAATTCCAAATTAAAATGACACAGTTCTCACCTTTAGTCTGTTGTTGCCAAGATACTCGCCATCCATCTTCTTTATAGCTTTACAGACACTCGCAATGTCGCAGTACTGAAGAAAGGCATACTGAGGGGCTCCATTCACTTTCTTTATGTCAATATCCTTTGTAAGTGTGGAGAAACAGAAAAGAACGCCGTCAGTGTGCTGTAACCAATGGTAACATGGAATAATGCCTGTGTTTCATGCAGCTGTACCACTATTTCTCCAAAACGTTGAAAGATGTTAAGCAGGTCATGGTAAGTGGTGGTTTTCTCCAGGTTTCCAATGAATAATGTCCGTGTGGCCTTCGGATGAAATTCATCTATCCTTTCATCCAAAGGCCGAAACTCGTTCTCACTTTCAGTCTCTGAAAACGAGGTGATCGGGTGAACCCTTATGCATTTTAAAGACCATACAATTTCCCCAACAAATTTAAGATCAGAACATACCAGGCCCATTCCAAGCAGTTACGTCAATTTGCATTCCAAAGAAAAGCTTCCCCTTTGATGCTCCCAGTGCTTTTTCTTGGTCTTCTTGCTGCCGAAAAAACACAAGTCCATAGCGCTCCTCTGAGGCTCCATGGATCTGCACAGATGTGACCTTTCCATGTTTTTTAAATTCATGGAACAATCCATCCTTCAGACTTGTATCTGCGATGAACAGGTCAAATACTCAATAAGTGCACATAATAAAAAATTACAATACACTACTGTTAATTAAATATACAGAAACTGAATCCATTTCTTAAGAAAGCTTTTTGTGCTCACATACAACAAAGCCTCCTGACAACTGACCTGTCGAGCGTACAGGAAGATTTTGGACCTTGATGCCAAAGCTTTTACGTGGTTCATCCTTGTCAAGAGAGGATAAAGGAAGTGCTGAGGGTGCCGGAACAGCAGCAGACTGCACTGAACGTGCTGGGGATTCATCACTTGAACTACTGCTAGAATCACTGTAGTTAATAACAAATAAAAAAAACAAAAACAAAACATGGACTCAGATGATTTTGCAAGTCTCAAGGTTGTTCATGTAAAATAAAACATTCATGCAAATAGAACCGTGTTTCATCTATGTCACTGTGATGTTACCCCTGCATACTAAACCTCTCTATGAGTACCTCTTGCTCAAATACGCCTATAATTTGTTACTTTTCCACTTGTATTGTTTCATAATTGAAGACTGGCCAAATTCATCCACACAAAGAGAAGATTATCTGGGTTCACTGGAAAGAGTTTGTGATGCGCTGCAATTTGCCCAAGTGTGAAGTGAAAAGCATCCGGTACATCCGAAGAGCCATGCAATAAACTCCTTGTTAGATATGATTTCATGATCATTTGAACATTTGAATGCTGTTATATGTTTCTTCTGGCACTTGTATGAATTAGTGTTGACAATGCAGAATAATGCAATTGTCAATGAAGTGACACCTCAATGAGACATCTGGTATAAGGAATCTTCATTTAAGGAAAGAGAACCAACATGATTTCTGCTATTTTTAGGAACACATTCATAGGTTTGTATCAATAACATTCCCGATTGATGCAATACAATGTCTCCTGTAGACGAAAATGTAGATGTGCAAAAGAAGATGGCAGAATATGTGTCAAAGGGAGACGTATTACTTCTTGAAATATTGTGCATTGGGTTTAATATGCGTCACGGTGGATAAAAAGGCATGCAACAAATAATAGTGAATGTGACCCTGTATGGGAATATAACGGCTCACGTCTGACAGAAGAAAGGTCCTCCTCTCCCAAACTATAATTCATACTGTGCATCGAGTCATCATTGTGATAAGATGGACGTACATGTCTGTATCCTACACGGTTTTCCTCCAACCATTCCCATGCCTGTCTGCTTTCTGCTGTCTTTTTTTTTTTTCTTTTCCTTCTCACTTTCCCCTCCTGCGCTCAGACATTCCCGGAAGTGCTGCTGACAGAGCCTGTGGGAGTGGGCAGGCAGCCAGCACTGGCCAGAAATTTCCAGTTCCAACTGGATCTCACGGAGGGGGGGAGCCATTACCCATGCACAGAGGTAGGCAGTGAGAAAAATATACCAGCCGTCTCCTGAAATTCTCCCGTAGCACTACCTCATCAGACCGCATGTGTCGCTCAGTGCTTCAGCGCTGTGCTCAGAGCTCGAGAGGGATGAGGTGAATTCATGGTTTGTGCATTTCTGCATTTCATGTTTGCGTGGTTTTACTTCTGGCTCTTGTGTTGAGGGATTCTTCAAAGGTTCGGGTGTATTAACTACCTACGATCAAGGTTCCAGCTTTATTGGATTGACATCAAAACGCATCAGTATCATCTTATATCATAACATTTTTAAAGATATGATTCTCATTTCTTCCTTGAACACACATTATGACCACAAAATCCAAGCAGTGATGGGTCAGGAGGTGGGCCAGTTAGTATGTTTACTTATACCACAGTTATGTAGTATGAGTGTTCATTGTTTTGTTTTGTTGCCCTCATCATTGTGTATCCTTACATATGTGTTAAATATGTGATGTATTGGAAAAATCTGTAACATTTCCACAGTCTGCAGGATTTGTAGACATGTCTTTACTGCCATAAATCCTTGATATAACCAGCAATTCAACAACCTGGCTCCTGTAAACAAAATTTAAAAAAAAATGACTGATGACGATGACTGATGATCGATCACACAAAATGGACATCGAGGAAAGCATTTTGTCTCCTAGTTCATTGATGAAGAGCTTTATATGTCGTCATACGTTTATTACAATAATGCCAAGAATCCTGTAAATATAAATGGCAAATAAAAGATTATTGTCCCCGTACTCTACACACAGTGACAGCTTTAATTCAATGCACAAGAAGAGAACAGAACAACTGGTTGCTCTGGCCAAGGTGCAGAGCAAGGACTGTTACTTGTTGAAATAATGCACATACACCTCAGATTATATGTATGATATGCATTGCAAGCATGCATGAATATAACTCGATAATAAATGGAATTAGAGCGGTGCACACTTGACACTGCTTTAGTATCCTAATTCATTTATGAATCACTTTAAACTGCTCGAATTCATCAAGTTTTTAAGAAAGAAAAAAAACGATACATAGAAGAGAACTATCTATCACTGAGTATTTGTAATACTCCAATACTTCTCGAAATGTTTTGATTGTCCTTGAATACAACATATTTATGCCGAGTCTGCGTAACAAATATTCACCATGAGCAACTGAACTGGATTACAACCAGTTTTTCAATCCCTTCAGAGCAGCATTAATCTGTCTCTGAAAATGCCCCCAGCCAAGCACACATGTAAACAGCAGCAATGCCCGAAGAGAAGAACGACAGCAAACTGCGCTTTACTCACCTGCCACTTGTGCTACTGCTGGTGCTGCTGACCGAGTCTGAACTGGAAGAGCGGCTGTGAGAGCCTGAGCCGCTGTGGGAACGTGGGGGACGTGTAGCCTGGCTTGCTAGTCTTTGGGGGGAGGGATTTCGTGAATGTGTTGAATGTGGGGACCGGCTACGACTGTGTCGATAAGACCGCTCCCCGCGCCGCCCCCTGTCCTCCCGGTAAAGCTCTCTGTGAACCACACTGGCCAAAGTAAAAGGTTCCCTGGTTCGAGACTCATAACGAGATTCCGCTGTCTCAAAGCGACAAGGGCTCCTGCTGTGGGAGCGATAGAAGCTGACCCCGCTGGATGCCGATCCTCCACTTCCTCCTGTTGGGGCACCTGCTGAGCCACTTGTTCCTGCGCTGCCAGACACAGCGCTTACGATACTTCCGCCAACCACAGAAGACACAGCTGCACCACTTGCACTGGAGGCGCCCGACCCAGTCCCAGCTGTGCTCAGAGTCCTTTCTCTTGTATCACGATAATAGTCTGTTTCATAGTGCCGCTGGCGATCAAAACTGCTACCAGGACGCTCATGATGTCCGTAGGCACTGTGATCGTACGCCCGCTCCCGACTATCAGTTGTCCTAACAAGCAGGAAGAGAGAGAAGCCATCACTTTACTGTCCCATTTAGAGGAAAGCTGCTAGCATCAGGCAGTGGATAAACACAATCTCCAGGTGTGTCTGGTGGGTTTTTCCTAATTAGACACACGGGACAAGAGGGGAAACTAAAGTGTTTGGAGGAGTGTCATATTTAATTTTTATCTACAAATACACAAGCACACAGACAAGTTCATTGATGTTGACAATTGTGAATTTCTCCAGGAGATGAATACAAATCTATCTATCCACAGCGCCCTGGATTCAGATCTGCCACAGAATGCGACCTCAAACCGATCTTTTTCCTCCAATCAGACAGCATTGGGGAACTTTCTGTCATGATCAGCTATTGATTTGTTGTGATATACATGCATATTTACACATAAATAAGTGTCAGCATCAAAAACAACTAGATTAAATACATTACATAATTATTTTATTTTTTTCTTACATGAAGTCTCTGAGCATGTTGTCTTTTGTCTTTGTATAGCCCTATTATATTTAATATTTCACTTATTATTTCATTTAATTTGCAAGCTCTGTTTTCTCTTTTTTGCCTTCCTTGTAACTTCACTTAGAGAGCTGGCACAAGTTCCAATGTGCCTTTACTTTTTTGAACCTTGAAAATTCCCTCTCAATGTATGTCCTGCAGAGGGAGATATTCCCAACATAAAAAAAGTATTTAATAAATTATCAGGCTATCCTCAAATCCTTACAGCAGGATAATGGTGCACACAGATTTTGATGTTGCAACGTCCAGCCACTGTTACAAAAGAACAAACTACGTTTTTCTGATATACTTTCATTTATCTTATACAATTTGGCATCACTGGTTACTATGGAAAAAAGGATCTATGAAGAAGAACACTACAAAGTCAAACATACTGTTCACACCTGACAATCCTGAATTAACCAAGTAATCAAATAATAATAATAATAATAATAATTTGAAAATTCTGCTCCTGCGCAATTAACACATTTACCCAAAGTTTCCTTAATGACTGGAACAGGACACTGGTTCCCACTGTCTGAATTCAGGTCGAAATATAATCAGAAAATTTTCCATGATGTCCCAACACAGGAACATATGACGTATTTTTTTCATTCCATGTCCAGGATGGAAAAACATTTGAGATATAGTCAGATTTGAACTGTTAGCCTAAGAAACTGTTTTTCCAGGATGACTTGTCTTTTTAATACATATTTCCATAGTGTCAATGAGTGATTCTGGATGTTTGTGTCATTTGTATCAACAACAGTTTTTTTTACAAACTGAGGGTAGATCTGTGTCATTTCATAAGAAAATTATACAAGGAAAATCTGACTTGGCATGTAAAAACTAGATAGATATGACAAAAACTATGTATATATCACTACATACTGTATATTGTACTGTGAGTTCCTAAATGTGCTTGTGTGTGCATGTGTGTGGGTGTACTACTGGACAACGTGATTTGATTTAAATTCACTCTTGAGTCTTTTCTCTCTCAATCTTTCCACACCCCCAGTATCCCCCACAATCTTTAGTGTTAACAGTACAAAAAAAGATATGGATCAACTGAAATCTCTATTAAACTATTAATCAATCTTTCATCAGATTTAAACGCTGCGTCTTTCTTCTGGCGAGAAGGAATTGTACAATGTTAAGTGTGGAAAAACTTGCCTAAAAGGTTTTTGATCTAAAGGTTTTTGGTATTATAGTTGAGGTTGATTTCTAATTCCTTGGGACTCCTAGTGGTGTTTTCATTACGTCTATGAACAAGTGTGTCGTGTGCATGCATGCTGCTTCACTATCACGCCAACCAAAGACTGTAGGTAAAAATTTGAAAACATCTCAAACTGTCCACTGAACTTAAAGGGTTGTATTAATTGACGATTAAATTAAATCTCTTGACAGAAATATGATAAAATGGTGGTATCTTAACTAGAAATAAATCAGAATAAAACATTGGACCATAAACATTGGACCATAAACATTGGACGTGGACGTAGTATAAATATAATAACATTACTTCATGATTATCTATCTATCTATTATCAGTTTGGTTTTTTTAATCACTGTACACACATTGCTGTCTTTAGACAAGAGGTACATCTTTATTTCACTGCACTATATGAGCACAAGGGGTCAGAGGCAAAGGCTGTTTCAGCGTATCTGCATCTGTATGCAGGTATCATGGATAACATCTGTGGCATACAGATGGGTCCTGTGAGATCTACAGATTACCTTGACCCCCTCCTACATGCTCTCAAAAATGCTAATGTGGAGACAGCTGAGCAGGTTCACGGCTCCAAAGAGAATCTTCAATTTCATGACACAATCCCGTTGTACATTATTCATGGAGATTATAAACAATCGAGTTAGGCGTTCTGGGCAGAATTTCCATCAGTTTCCATCATTATTACGGCACTATGACTGAGTTTAATGAACAGCTGGTTGATCGGTACTGGCCTGTCAGTTTCCCTTCAGTGATGTACATATTTATGAATATTATAAAAACTATTATGGCACTTATAAAAGATCTTTAAAATATCTTTCGAGTAAATAATAATTGTTTGTGTTTTAGTACATTTTGTTGGCAGTACTGTGTTGCTTTTTGATGCTGATTTATTGATATGTCAATATCACAAAGCTCCTTATCAGTGTGATTTCAAATACTTTCAGTACTTTACATTTAAGTATATTTTCCTGTTGGTTACATTAATATAATAACTTGAATATAATATCTTTGACAAAACTGATTATACAGAGACATCTGGCAAACACATTAACATCCTATTTTATCCACTGGCAAATATCAGGATCAGGATCAACCCCAAAATGTCCAATAACATGACTAAATCTTATACCACATACAACAAACCATAAACTTATCGTATACCATGTTTCACATATAGACATTGTAAGCTATTCCACGTATTGAGAAGGTAACACTGTACTGCAGTGAAAACGGGTTTCTCACATGGTTGATGCTCAGTTGCTCACTGTGCACCTCATCTCATGACAGGTTTCAGTGTTTGCGTTTTTCTCTCTAACAAATATGGTGACAATGATGAGAACATTTTAAAAACCTGCGAGTAAGAGAAGGAAAGATTGTTGATTTACAACTGAAAACTGTTAATTGTTTTGAATGATATATTATTCTAATGTGTTGATCAACATTTTTTAAGATATTATGTTTTTGGGTAGCTTTCAAACTATTGGTCAAAAATATATTAAAAATGTAAGCGCATCAATTCTTTAAAACCGCCAACATATTACATTTTGGCTTCTATCAAGTTACTCAAGTAAGACTTAATGAAAATTGTTATCTCAAGGCTTTGAAATCAAATTATTTCACGTAGGCAACACATTCATTCATACAAGATTCCAGAGCCGGATCATGTTGTATTTCAAAATGATAATGTTTACTTTGATCATTCGCCATGGCAAACACTTTGTATATTATTGATCTATTCAGGATGACGAAAGCAAGGAAAGGAGCTGGAGGTGGGTTGTGGAAGAGAAAGGAAAAAAAATACGAGGTACAGATGTCTGCATGTAGACGAGTAGGCAGCAATAACTACACACCAGCTTACTGTGGTTAGTGGGGGAAATGGAGAGACAGGGGTTCAAACTAGGGGGTTAGAGAGGACAGCTAAAATACACAGGGCAGGACATACCAACCTTTTGAGAGAGTGGTAAGTTGACCTATAATTCCGAATACAATATAGGGAGATAGAACTTTGTGAGCAGAAAAAATGGGCAAAAATGTTCAGTGGAGGTGGGGAAAAAAATGGAAAGAAAACTGTTCATG
Source organism: Aeoliscus strigatus (assembly GCA_901007665.1). Classification (NCBI taxonomy): domain Eukaryota; kingdom Metazoa; phylum Chordata; class Actinopteri; order Syngnathiformes; family Centriscidae; genus Aeoliscus; species Aeoliscus strigatus. Next base: position 113,803 of record CAAKHB010000122.1, on the reverse strand, counting down.
GTAAAAAATATAATCCTTATCTTCACAGCCGGAGATTTCACGTGTGGATGAGTTGCAGTGTCTATCAAGTAATGAGAACAAATATGGATGGATCCAGTTTGAGTGTCTGCAGTCCATATATCCATTGAACATGGGTTGTACTTAAATATCCAGGAGTCCATCTTTATGTAAACACAAAGCACTGTTGAGTTCCCATGAAAGGAATAGACGGAAAAATGTGAAAACTGCATCTTCATCTGCGAAGTCCCGCACATTCCAGTTTACACGAGTAAACAAATTCCTTTGGTAGGGAAAGAAATTTGGCCGTGGCAGATTAGGAATCAAGATGTGTCTTATTGCTCATCCATTCTCTTGCTTGTACTGGCATTCATTCCCAGCAGGCGTTGTGAAAAAGATGTTCCTATCAGCTGTCTGTCTACGACTCCCCTGTATGAGCAGTCCAACCTGTACGTAGTCCAAAACTCAGTTCACAGGAAAAACATACTTCTCCTACTGTGTCTATGATTGTATCCAGGGTTTCCTTATAGTTCCGCAGAGGGGAAAGTTGGAGGTAATCCACAGACATGGTCTTTTTTTTTTATCTCCAATGGCAAAGGATGGCACAGTTCCAGTTCCGGCTGCCAGCAGGTTTCCTTCAACTGTACGATCCAAACATAGTCCATGTCTGTGCACAGCACTACTCATCGTTGAAAAAAAAATGTAAAAAAATAATCTCCACAAACAAACAAAAATTGGGCAGGAAAAAAAGGTATTTGCTCACTTGTTTCTGTTGGTGCTACTGAGTTGTGGACCACCAGCAGATGTCTCCCAAAACTCAAATTGTAATGCCCTGATTTCAGATATAATCCCAAATCATACAACAACAACAAAAAAAAAAGAAAGCAACCCATACCTTTAGCATGATCCTTTAGGTACTTGCCAGTGTTAATCCAAGAGTGGGGAAATAAGTATCCTGTGTACCGTAGGTTATCCACATGACTCCAGCCCACGAGAGAAGTAAAACACCTCCGTGAGTTTGTGCACAACTGAGCCAAATTACACTAATCCAGACAATGGAGTCTTACAGATATAATGTGTGCCCTGGTTGTTTGGATACATGTGGAAAAAAGGGTGAGATTAATCCACCAGGCAGGGCACGTAACTCCAGATTAGGGGAGGAATCCCAGGGACGGCTGTTGGACCACTCTCTCTCTTTTTTTTTCTCGTCACTCTCTCTCTCTTTCTAGCAATATCCATTGATCCCGGGAATTTTTCAAGATATCCAATCTCTGCCCCGTATTTCTCGCAAAATGGTACATCCACCTCACAGAGATGCTTTAACTCACAAGGGTTATCCCCAGTAGTTGACTATTCTTTAAGTAATGGATACATGGTAACAAGCATGCTCTCATATCTCAGCGTCTACCTGCAGGATGAATCCAGGAGCGCTGACTTTAAAGGGGATCCCTACGAGATTTCCCTTCTGAGCATGACCTCTCTTTATCCTCTTTAACCCCCCAAACATGTCAAATGAATAGATGGCGGAAAAGATGCTTGGAGGTAAAAAATGTTTACCAGAAACCACGGTTCCCGCTGCCTTCAGAGAAACTTTGTCCACTTACCCGTCTAGTCTGCGCTCATAGCGTCCATCTCTGCTGTGGAGCGACGTGGGGGGGCCATACACGCCCCCCCCTGCCGCCCTTGTGAACCCTGATACATCCCGGCTACGAGAGCTTAAGGACAGACTATCGTCCAGCCCCCGTGCTGCACTAGGTATTGTGCCCGGTTCATTGTAATCAGTGCGCAGGTCTCTGTCTCCCATCTTGTTGACTGCATTGTGAGCTTTCTGAGCACTTTTAATGTCCACAAAATCCACAAAGGCTGCAACTCCGCCTTCCGAACCCCGTTTAGGCAGGACCTTGACACTTTCCACCCGTCCATATCTGAAGAGACAAAAATGGGGGGGAAAAAATTGATTACTAAGCTGGTTTTAAACACAGAGTGCACAACGAATTACTATCATTGTGTACTTGACTTGAGAGAGTTATATATTCATACAGAGACATCATTTATTCACACCCACTTGTGCAGTTTAGAGTAAGGACACTGCTTAGGGTTAGGGTAGGATATATCTCGAGGAAAAAGTCAACATGATGCCCTCTGAAGCGACAGAAACACAACTCTGTGGTAGGGTGTGCGTGCACGCATGTCTGAGTAGGGATGGGAGGTGACTGCGACTCGTATTTTCTGCGCAAGGCAACAGTAGCCCAGCAACAAGACTTGAAACCTTGGAACTTTGCTTGTTAATAAATGCATGTGCTCCTGGCATTAGAGCAGTTCCTAATTAGCTCATCTATTGCTGGAAAGCAAACACTTGATATTTTCTGATGCACTTTAGACCGGTGGTCCACGGCACACAAAAAAACAAAAGCATATACTGTGCATGTAAACAAATGTTTACATACTTTTACTTGTTATGGAACAAGTATTGAGTTGGGCATTACGCTCATTTAACAGATGTACATGGGGGCGATTGTTTCCTTGACAAGCCTGCAAATGACTAAATATCATCTCTGTGATGTCTGAATGAACTGATGGGAAGCCAGCTACTGGAAATGCGCAAGTGTTGAATCACAAATGTTGCTGTTATCTCGCTGCCTCGTGCGCCCCTCCCCTGTGATGGAGACAGTGAGGTGCCCATAAATTTATTGGCATGCAAGTTCCCAACATTTAACAGCCTCAGACGCCATTTTAGAAAAGCTGTTCACACTGCTTACTCATTCTGCCGTCCCCCATCTTCAGTGACTCCTATCACACATTAAGCTGTCATGCACCTGCAGATTTCAGCACCTCTGGGTGCGAGCTGGAGCTCGGGCCACTTCGGGCGACACTTTCTGCGCCGTTATGGCAAGAACCTGCTCCCAGTCACCAGCCAGCCAACAGAACACATCCCAAAAGGTTCATGTACATACACGAAATGCAGCCGATTATTGTTCGATCTACGCGGCTGCATCATTTGTCTCACCCCCGACTGCATCCGTCCAGCGGTTTATTTTAGGGGTTATCACCGTGTGCCAACTTGTATTAGACGGACATGTATGATTTATGCAGGTAATTTTGCAGCTTTGTCCAGATATGACGTCGCCTACACAGATTAAAAAAAAGAGAGCAGCTCATATAGAGACCGACGATCTTCATCATCCGCACATACGGACGGAGAGGCGGGCTGCTATTTCCTTGACA
>CAAKHB010000122.1:75554-110561 GCA_901007665.1 Aeoliscus strigatus | reverse complement strand
GGGGGGGGGGGGGGGGGGGGGGGGGGGGGGGGGGGGGGGGGGGGGGCACCGTTGAAATACACCGTTGAAATAGGAAATACAAAAAAAAACAAGGCAACGAAGACGCCTGCGTGCATTTGTTCTCTTCGTGGAGCAAAAAAAAAAAAAAAAGAGGCACAAATAAGAGTTAAATTGCAGCATCATGCTTCGGAAATCAATGGGCTGTCTGCCGTCGGTGTGTTCACGGAACGACACAAAAGTAGACAGACGGACACACGTTTTGGGTTGCGTAGGAGCGGACACACGGCGCCGCCGTCTCATCCGCTGCACAATGTCGCAGCTGCCGCGTCACCTTCCAGCGTTCAGCCCGCTGGCGTTCACCCCCCCCCCCCCCCCCCCCCCCCCCCCCCCCCGTCAAACACGAGCGGACTCGAACAAAAGCACCGGTGGACTCAGAGGGGACTTTGTGGGAGCAGGGACCCGACACCAGCCGACTCGATGAGACATTCGCACCGCACTTGACGTCTCGCGTTCGAAACGCAAAGCTGCGGTTTGTTTACACTGACGACGGCCAGGTGCTTCCAGACCTGGTGGGAATGTTTGCGAAAGGTGAATCGGAGAGCGGAGTTATACAGTGTACCCAGTGCATACACACGGGTACACGTACAAGTAGGTGTCCGAATGGTCAAAGCAGATGTTGCTGTTTCTAAATCACGTTGGTGCTCATGGAGAGCTGACAGCACAGATGCCAGATGGGACTGGGCTACTCAGGAGGAACCTCCTGCTTCATCCCGACTTCACTAAATGTGACACAACAGAGAGATGCTGGCCGCGCACTTCCATTACAAAACGCACACACACACACACACTCTCACACTCACATGGCTTTATCGGTGTTTCTACTCACCGCTTGAAGTGCTCAATGATTTTCTCCTCTCGCACGTTTTCGGGTAAATTTCCCACCCATAGATGTCTGGTTTCCCGGACCATAATGTGTGCTCCTGCTCCGCGATCATACAGATCAGTTTGCTCTGTCAGTTTATTCCGTGCAAAAGGTGTAGATTTGCAAAACAAACACCGGACTAAAAATTACTCGGCGCAAATCATTGACTGGTCGTTGTGACCCAATGTAAACCATTGGGTTGGATCCCTGCACGCTGTTTGATACGCTCCAACTGTTAACGCGCGACCTTGCACCTCGTGAACGCGCGCAGGTCCGTTCCCGCGACTAGGCGCGTCCCTGACACCATGCGACCTTTGGGTGTCGAAAGAAAGCATGCAGCTTCCTAAAAAGATGCAGCAACTTGTAATGAGGGGCACACCGCGCAGGCGTGGCTTTGTGTGTGAACTACTTTTTTTCTCTCTCTCTCTCTCTCTCTCTCTCTCTCTCTATCCGATGAGATCGTCGTCTGCCAGTGCGCATGCGCGAGAAAAGCCCTGGTTGAGGGCTGGTACTTTGACATGTGAAGCTTGAAAGCAGGAGGCTCCATCAGTGGTGCCTTATGGACTCAACAGTAAACCCAGGTGTGAGCTCGTGTTCGATGACGGGATATATAATGTTTGATAATGTTTCTAAAACCCACCGTTGTTGACTGTACATCACACATCACTTTGAGTAAATAATAACGAACACACAGTGAATGAGACCTTAGAAACTAGATGGAAAGGTGTTACTGCTAACAGAAGAGTGACACCTAATCACTGTTTGTCTGCAGCACACATGGTTTACCTGCAGATATTTGCTACGTGCAGCTTTGGTGAGTTCACACCTTTCCATTTTAGTCTCAGATTGTGGTTAAGACAAAGCGGAAACTTGCAGGAAACAGGAAGCTATGAGCGTGCTGTTGGCAACTATAAATGATAAGAGGATCTTTGCCTGTGATAAATGTCAGCAGTCATATGATGGGACTGAAAAAAAAACGACACTTGCATTGTTCTGAGAAAAGATGGAGCTGAGTTTAAGAAGTTTCATGATAACTGAGTGAACGTATTTTCATGATAACCAGAGAAATGTGAAAATGGGTGTCGACAATCAGGCTTGCTATATGTTAGACGAGTATGATGATATCTAGTTTTATCTATCTTCCATTGTCCACAAGAATTGTCCAAAAAATACTTTCTAACAACATTTCTTTTAATTATTTTTCTTTTTTTTTTGGGGGGGGGGGGGGTATTCCCTGAATATTTCTTATTTACATATTTAAATATGTTTCACCTAAGATTATCTATTAACCACAGGACTAATGTACTAAACATGTACTTGGTGAAAGAAACTCTGTCCTGTGTGGATTGACGTCTTGGAAACCGGTGCATTTTCAGTGTCCAACCTCCAGATCCAACCAAACTCCAGACAACACAGATTTGTGTTTAACTATAAACAGATATAAAACTACCCAATGGCTAATTACCTCTGTTCTAATGTTCTATCATACACTGCAGGTCTATTAATATCATTCTGTAGTCTGCATTTTGCTGTACTACCTGGGTAATCATCAACTTTTTCACTTCTACTTCTACTAAAAGGCTACTGAAAGGAGCAGAGGACTCTGACCTGGTTTGAGCTCTGCTAATAAGTAACATGAGCAAAATCCAAAGGTCCAAGACACCAATGTCGATAAGCAACGTGAGCTTTAAATAAAGAATGCACATCGTCAGTGTATTGCGACTACTGTTTGGTATTTGTGTTGCATGATTTGGTTTTGTTCTTACGCTTTCTTTATGTGTAATTCATTTAAGTTATTCAGATTCTGTAAATTCAAAGAAGCTCGTTCCAGTTTTGCTAAAACTCGTGCTGAAATATACGCGAATTAAAGAATCGCAACAAGTAGTTGGGAAGTAAACGGCGAAGGTTCTGTTAGCATACACCGGAGTTGTTGTACTTTGTTACTATTTTTAGCCTCCGTATCAAGGCAGGAATGAGCGCCGCGCGGACAGGGGACACGCGAACCGGCTTTGCGCATGCGCGTAGTTGCACCTATCAGCTTCGCGGAGAACAGTCTGGAAGTCTCCGGCGGAGGAGGCGTCAGTAGTGGTTCGGTCCGTGGGCTCGATGCTCACCGTCCGGCTGCGTCGTACGGTGGGCTTCCTCTCCGGGTCTGCCGGGTCCGTCCTGTTGTGGAGCCATTTTCAGTGAAATCTAATAAACCTTTGGGAGTACAATTTCAAATACTGGTGGATTGACAAGACACCAAATCTTAACATTGCCGTCAGTGGTTCTCAGACCTGGATTATTCTGGAAAGTGGACCGGCCAGGCCAACGATAGTTCAGTGTAATTCCACACGCCTTTTCGACACGGAGTCACGGAAGGGACAGATGCACAATAAAGTTTCTCATGGATTATGCTTCTTTCGTTCCACAGATTTCAATAAAGACACAGCCAGTGGGCATAATACCGGCGCCTAAATGTGGATTTAATTGGATGTGGTTGTAAGGGAACTCCGAAACAGCCGCTAAGACGCGTTGCTTTGCGTGATGGTCTTTGTGGGGACACATGTAAAGACGTCAACCGCTAATGTTAGATAATGACCTCTCGGTTCGGTAAACAACGACCAGGGTGTCAGAAAAGTAATCATTTACAATCTTACGTGTCTCTTCATTGTTCTGTCGAAGATAAATCCACCAGAGCTCAGTCTTCCTTTTCTTTGTCTAACGCCATTTTGTTGGATTTTTAAGCAACGGAGTCGTCAGCCATTTTGCCTTTTCTTCTCAAGCAGGCTAATATCCACAGAAACCACTCAGGCAGAACAACATTACCCGCCATTGTTTCGGTGACTGTTAAGGTTTGGTGTATTTTGTGAGATAATTAGAATCTCCTCAAGCTGCTACTTGCCGTCACCGTCATTTTGTCTCTTGTGTGCCATTACATGAAATATACCAAATATTAAATAGTATGCTGCGGCTGGTTTTAATGTCAGATAAGAACGTTAAGAACAACTGGTCTACCTGTTCACTGTAGACAAAGGAAGAAAGGCCCAATTGGACTTAACACGTCAGCAAATGGAATGCCAGGTTCACAGAACTGGACACAGTGATGGAATGCAGCAGTCGATCATAAATTCCACCTGTGTTTTTCAAGCATGTATCGGTCAAAATTTAAGCTGTGCTCAACAGGTCATGCAAACTGATCATCATCTGAAGAGTCACAATGACAACAACATCCGTGTGTGACTCCAGAAAGATGATGGATTATATACAATGTGCCATAAATGGCAATGCATTGTAATTGCTAGTTGGAAAACAATTGAATGCAAAAAATGATGCCCTTTATATGAAATATGAGGTGGGTTGGAGGCAGTATCTTACAAAAATATACAGAATATCATTTTCATCATCCGAATATGATTTATGAAACATTTCATGAAAAAAATATGACGTATGTGAAAAAGCATGAACTATTGACAACGCCTTTATAGGACTGCCAGAATCCCATTACAAATAAAACCAATTGCATTTTGTCACAACGACAGTCACCGATGCTTCTTCTCTTGTGTTCTTGGTCTTGTCTGACGATTTCCTTTCCGATCGTCTGTATAATCCTCTTCATCCTGTACACACAACCACATGGCAGATGAAAGGATGAATATGCAGTAAGATGAACACGGCGCCGTTGGTTAGCTAATCTCTCACACAGAATCAGTACAATTGTCACAGTTTACTAAAAAAAATACTTGACGTGATTTCAAACATTTCTGGTGACCATTTGCTGGGGTTTTAATGAAGTAACATGTCAGTCAGACCATCATCAGTGTGTGTGTTGTTGTTTCAGTTTGAGTTTTGTAAGAAGGTACGCTCACTGTGAAATTGTCACATAAAACTTTGACCTGAATCTGTCTAGAGGGTCTCAAACCTCCACTTGTGATGTTCTGTCTCATCTCATCTCATCTCTTGGGACAGTCTAATGAACACATGAATATTCTGCCCCAGTTTGGGTCTCCCAGGGGGCAAAGTGTTTAAGAACCAGCATGTTGCAGGGACACTGACCTCTAAAGAGGTTAGATCCAGCAGATCCATTGTGGGAATCAGACAGCTGGCCTCACCCAGGAAACACACCAGGATGTGGAGCACATCAGCCCAGCGCCCAACAGTCAGCATCAGGACCATTAAACCTCCAAGACGCACAACCACCGAGTTCAGCGCAGCCTGACTGGCACGTAGACGGTGTTGTTCTTCTGCTTAAACCAATATTAGAGGCATTTTGGTAAAATTCACTCGAGTTGTTCAAACAGTGTAATGTTAAGTCAAGACGGATTCTCAGACGCTCCTAAAACAGCAGTGTCATACGTGCTTCTTAACATTTCTTTGACGATTTCCACATTATGTTTCTTACCCTGCATGTACACCACCAGCAGCGTGTAACAGATTGTCAGTGGTGTCCAAAACCTGAGTGCCTCTGTTGCAGAGAGAAAGTGTTGATTGATGATTGATACGGCCGCGAGCGCAGCCACAGAGAAAGTAATGGCCAGTGTTCTGCACAGCATGGGGAGAAGGCAGCGTCCTGACGTGAGCAGACTGATGCAAATGCCGCAGTAGCGCTGTGAGCTGTGGAGATTATACAGAGACATGACATGGTGCAGCAAGCTTGTGGCCTGCCTGGCCAGGAACCAGCTGAGTGATGCTGCAAGCAGCAAGCACAGCCAACGTTGGGACGCCCCCTCATGGAGAAAGTTCAAACTGCAACTCAGTGCACAACCCAGGGAGAACTGGCTTTGAATTAACAGCTTCTGCAAAAATTTCTGGGAGTCCTGGTGAATAAAGAAGCACAAGAACAAATATTATACGTTCATTGAAAATGATCATGTTAAATGTAATCATTATGAAATGCTACTAAACCAATGCCAATAAGATAACAGAGAGGCATATTGATTTAATTTGATTGTCTTACTGGTCCTCGTGTCACCCATCCAGAGACAGCTCTAAGACAAAATTCTAGCATCACGAGTGAGGCCACACGGGGGCCTACTACAGCCAACATCCCAGTTACAAAGAAAAACTGGAGCATCTCAGCCAGTCCCCATTTGGTTCTTCTTGGATGACTGGTTGCCCTCTGGCTCGATTCATGTTTATCACTCCAGCTGTGAGTAACACAGAAGAAGAGGTAACTGAACCTGCATTGAAATATTGACATGTTACGTTTAGCATGTGTTTATCAAAAGGCGTTGTACTCACCTGTGCTCTTCTAAAAATAAATAGACTCTCAGAATGGAGCATAGAATAGAAATCCCACACGCACCGATCAGTCCTGTGGGTCAGACAACTTTTAACACACTAAAGATAATTCAGTTACAAACCGTGTGTAGCTGACGTAAGAATCTCACCTTGAAGGAAACTGTGAAGAGGATTTGTCTCCAGAATCAGCCACTCCGGTAAGAAGTAGGAAGTTGGAAAAAGCGACCAGATGAAGGATAACATAACACGACCTTTGGCAAAGTCAATTTAATTGCAATACATAGAGAAATATCTATATTTAAATCAAGACTCTGTCCTGAATCATACTTTGTTATTAGAGCTGATCAGTTAACAATAAAGTGCAGTCAGCTCAGCTCTGCTGTTGAATGTTTCTGTCACTTCAGTGCTGAGCTTTGACGCATGTTCCAAAGGTCATCTGAGGATCGTCGAGCAGCAGGCCCTCTGCAGCCTGACTCATAACAAGATAGCGGAAGTTGTTGCGCCATGTAGTTTACACTCCTACATTGTAAGTCGTGCCTTGCATTTCTTGATTTGACTAATCTTTTTCAAAAAGCCGTACTTTGTTCAGAAGTATTGAATATAATCCCAAATCTTGGAAGACCCTGTGAGCCTTACAATCTGAGATTCTTAAACACACATAAAGTCAAAGGAGAAACCAGGAAGCAGCTGCTGCGTAGTTCCCATAGAATCCAATTTACGGTCCTTTGAATAATTTTTTAGAAAAGGCATTTTTGGAGTTTTATTTTTTAACGGATTTGAAATCTATTGCTTGTCTAGTTAGTGGAACCCAGTAGTGTTTCTGTGACTCATGAACGGATGTGAAAACTACACGTTTATGTCATTACAGAAAATAAATAACAGATGATGTGGCTGCCTTACACACTACTGTTTGTCCTCCTGTTCCGTGACATTATAAAACCATTAGCGGTGGGCTTTTGTAAATAATATGTTCCAGCACTGTTGATTATCATCTAGAAAATGAGTACATGATTTCAACCAAGGTAGTGAAAAGAAATACAAATAAGTTGGTGTGGTACTTTGCAGCATGCTGTCTACACAAGATGTGTTGAAACTGGGTACTGACCAAATAACTTGAGTCTGGAGCTTTTCTTTGTCACTGAATGCTTCAGTGGGTACAACAGATATTAAGCTGCAGTTTTATGACACACAAACTCTATGACTTGGTGAACTATGACCAAGGTCTCATACCATGTGTGTTGCAAGGTTCTCTCATGCTTAGATGTGACTTTAAGAGCTTGGCCAAGCAGGTTGTCTAACTCAGGTGAGCACAGCGTTCGCATTTAGCATTTTTGCTTTGGAATGAGAATAATCGTCTGGGCTGAATCTGCATGTTTCACTCATGTGACTACATTTCGGTGCTGTTTACGTAACAAACCATGTCTGCAGAAATTGGTGGCTGAGCAGTGAAACAAGAGTCGACTGTGATTCCTGGTCTCCAGAGGATAGGAAAACCATCAACAATGGATGTAAACAGTGGCGGCAGTGTGCAATATGATCGCTGGAACGAGAACAACATCAACATGAACGTGGAGGCATCACAGTCCACGATGATGAGGTGAGACCAAGTACTGTACTTTTCCATGAAGTATACTTGTAGATGCAGTGTTTGATTGTGGTCAAATAAGTCCTTGATTATTTTTGCATTAATTCCCATCAGTCTCCACTATAATCACAAGCTCCTGCATGTTCCATTAGAGCTTCCTGGACGACTATCGTCTGTCTCTCTGTCTGAATAAATGAATAATTATGTCTCTGTGTTGCATTCAGGCTCTACAACAGATTTTGCGTGGGCAACACAGGAGTCGTAGTGAAGACGATGGGAGCGCTGACTGCACTGGTGTCCATCTACATTATAGGATACATAACTGGTTACTATGTTCATAAATGCTGACGTCTGAGCATGACCGACAAAGGAACGACAACATGACTTCAATAGATTCATTACCATCATCTAACTCCGGGGTCACCAACACAGTGCCCACAGGCATTCGGTAGCCTGCATGGACCTCATGAGGTGCCCACAGGCCTGTTCTAAAAATAGCACTGTGATCCTTGAAAATGAAACCATGACAGAAACTGAGCAAAATAACCTGTTTCATGGTGAAACTTTAGTATTTATTATTATTTATCACTGATGATGATGCTTCATGATTCTAATTAAAGTTAAACCATGACAATTTTGTTATTTTCAGAAATGCATGTCCGACTGTTAGCTCTTAGGATAACTCTGTACTATTGTAGTAGCTCGCACTTTCAAACAGTTTGGTGCCCCTGGCCTAACTCTTCCCTCAAATATCGTGTTTGCAAACATGTAAAATGTGGACAAAGCTTTAAAAAGTGTAAATTAAAAGCAAACATTACAACAAACGGCAGTGTCATTTTAAATCCTCCTCCACAGAGGCAGTTCCACTCTGCACATACTGTATGTGGCATATCAAGATGCAGAATAAAGTAACCTTTACGACACCGATGTTCCTTATGCTGGGGTCAGTAAAAGGTAAAAAACAATCTTAGTCACAGATTCATGCACGTAGTCCAGCATGTGATTGTTGTTGTGACAAATAGTTGGACTTCTTAAGATGTGATGTTGTTCCATTTTTGTGCCATTTGTCCACTGACATACTAATGTCACTTTTCAGCATGACTAAGATGAACATCATTGTTCCTTGGGTTGTTCCACATAATTTTAACAGAACATACTATCAGCATACAAGTCAGTTGTTCTTGTTCCAACTGTGATTCTCTGTGCAGCTCTTGTGGGGAATGCAACCAGCATTCCAGTGACTGAAGCTAGTCTGAAGTTACTTTGTACAGTTCACAAGGGTGGTGACAGAATTCACAGTATAGACTAGAGGAAACCTTTATTATATATGAAACAATGTGAAAAGATGATACTAACGGTTAGAGACAGACATAAGAAGAAGCAGCCCTTCACGCACCAATGTGCCCTTGAGCAAGGCATCCACAGAGGTGTTACTACAGAGGTAGGATTGTGACATTAAGGCTACCAAACATCTTCATAGCCAGTGGGTTGTAGCTAGCCTCGTTACATGGTAAATGGTAAAGATGTACATGAACCCTGGTTCTGCACCCACATAATGACACCGCCACTGTTGTCGGCTGGATTTAATGGTGACAAAATTACATTAGTCATAAACATCTGCATTCAAACAATAAAACACAATACACAAAAGCAAACAACAAACACATCAGAAGCAGACAGATCTGGTTCTAGAGTCCAGTGAATAGGTCCAATCCTGAACATACCCACAGAGGGGTATGTACCTCACAAATACCTGTTGTGTCTCTTAACTCTTTCCATCTGACTGTTGTCACTCCGCCAGGCAGATTTTCCCTGAACGGCTATGCTAGCACTCATTTCTGAGGAGACAAGACCTACGTCTTCTGGGCGCGCTCCTCCACATAAAGCTGCATCTGTTGGAGATGAAAAAACATTTAGGTAAAATGAATCACAGAATCAGTCAACACCGTACACACCAAAGGAGGACTGGCTGACAAAAAGACAGCATGTCAGTGTTAAATCATCTTCTTACTAAGAAAAACTGATCAGAGATATACATATGTTTTAAACATATGTAGATGAGACAGCAGCTACTGGAACTTAAAACTTTGCCTCATGGAAAACTATGAAAGACATTGTTGAAAGACACGTCAGTTTTACATTAGTAACATAGTTCAAGTAATGCAATCTCCACTGTGCTGAAGTTCAGCCGTGCTGAAAATGGACCCATTACACTTATATAACCGAACACAAAGTAAATGTATAGTTACATACTCATCATAAGTGAAGGAAATCATATCATACACACCCGGAACATGATTATATATTATCTGTACCTGTGATGTTTTATAGTTAATTTAGTTAGTATATTTATCCAGTTAGTTCTTAATTTATTGCACTATTTATATTAGAGTTAGTACTAGTTTAATTTATGCATTTGTACTTTTTTGTACCGTTTGCACCGTGTGTTGAGAGGTCTATGCTGTATATTACGCATATCCAGTATATTTGTCAATAAAGTTGACTTTGACGACTGACTATTTTATACATTTTACAGTATATAAACAAAAAAGGTGTTTTGTCTTGTTGCTACTAAAACACATTACAATGTGAAACATTTCGCGTTATAACACAATAACAGACAATTTTATCTCATAATATCAAGCTAAAATTGAAATTTCAAAATAAAAATCGAAATGATCTTGTTATAACATAGAAAGGTAATTTTCATGTTCTAATGTGACACTTTTTGATATTTTTTTTCTTTTACTTGTATGGCAGTAATACACCTCCATACATGTGTAGGAACTGGTCAGAGTTCTTCTCCGTCTCATTGAGGTCTTTGTGCTCACCTTCACTATGTCAGACGTCATGGTCTTCAGTGGGATGAGTCTGGGCTCCTGCATGTGGACTTCCTGCTCATCAGCAACTATCCAGGGGAAATCCTAAGAAGGCAACAAATGGGACAGTGGACATCAGACCGGTTTGGTATCACCCACTGTAGATGATGTGTCGATCCACCGCATCCTACAAACTCACCTTAATGACTTGAACCTTCTCCATGTTGCGTGTAGCAGCATCTCTAGTATGCACTAATACAGAGAATGAACACCCTGTGAAAGAAAAAGAACAGGTCAAAAATATGTTTGTCTACTCACCGTCCCATTATAAAAGCTGTGAATTAGCACACACTACTCGCTCTTAACTTGTTGGATGAACCACCGAGAGAGCAGCACTGCTACCATGCTAAGGAGAGCATGTAGCTCACGTTCCTTCGTCTTCCTCATTGGCTGTTCACAAACGGTATTTTCAGTAAACCCAGTTTGACACCCTGACTGCTGCCTTACAGACGTTCAAAAACAGCATCCTAAGAGTGATCTTCATGAGTCAGTTTACAGAGGACTCAGTGTCAGTGACGTTACCTGGTGGGTTGTTATTCAAAACAGCATCACAAACGCTTATCTTCAAAATGAACGCCCTCAGCAGCTGCTCCACATGTGACAGTAACGTGTCTGAGCTGCAACAACAAAAAATGCAGGTAGTTAGTGATCACCCTCACTATTTATTATATTTATACACATTGTACAATAAAATGGGAAATGAAGAACCTGATAGACAGCAATGGAGGTTGGGAAATCTCAAATACAAATCTCTCCACTGGACGGTGCTCCTTGTCCATGATAACTACAACCACCTTCTCTGCATCGTTCTGTGAGGACAGCGTAAGTCTTCAGTGGTGCGAATAAACACACACAGGTTTTTAAATGAATTGGTCAATATGCTGCTGGTACCTTCTCAATGAGAGGCTTCACACAGTGAAGTGTATCTGTGATATACTGGTTCAGCTCAGGATGACACGACATCTAGAAAATGACCACACCAAGGAAAGTGAATCAGTATGAGAATAGGTAAGAGTCTCTTCAAAATATTACATAACACAATACATATTATTACCTGCACAGGTATGTTATATTTCTTTCTCTTCTGAAATATTCCAGAGGGATAAACTTCACGGACATAGAGGATGAGATGAATGGCTACCTCCAAGAACTCACACAAGATGTCAGCCACCACTGGAGGAGAGGACAAACCTGATTATTGACACTATGATAATGATAATCCATTGGTCCCCATCATGTTCACATAATGTAGTAAGACACTGGTGCCCATAGGTTTAGATTTAATACCTAAATAAACGATAATATAATATATAATCCATCACAGAAATTCAGTTCACTATTCAGAGCCAGATGGTGAACACTTCCCCCAGGTGACTGTTGGTGGTCGTACCTTGTCCAAAATTGAGGTCTTGCCTTGTTAAAGTTGTCATGGCTTCTTTGTCAGCAATTGTCCCGGGGAGGTAAAAAAATGTAACTTTTACTCCAGGTAATCATTCACCAACGTGAGCAGTATTCATGGTCCTCTGGGCTACTTCCTTTTGCCACTGCCGAGATACACGATGTGAAGCGAATGACAAACAAAATCGAATTTACCGTCTTAATAAGGATGGTAACCTTGCAGAGAATTCAAAATGATTCGCGGAACGACTTTTGCTCCGTGCAAACAACGCCCTTCGAGTCGTTACTGCGCATTATATTGGCGTAAAAGTCGTTGTTTACCAAAACAACAACTGCACCGTCGGTACGTCGAGTGGCCGTCCATTAGTGATGACGTGTCATGGCGCGCAGACGCACGAGTTGACGTTTTAGTGGATGGACTTCTTTATTTTGGTGTTAGTTGATGTTCAGATAGTAGTACCTCAGGGAATTTATATTTATATTTATAAATATTTAATATCCATATAGAAATACGCAGTTACACAAATTGCAGTACTATGATCACCGCTCAGACAGAAGGTGGTACATTGTAGTTCTCGAGCACTATTTCGACCTCACGCTGATTTCTTACCGTTACCGTAATTACCTAACAATATTGGGTGTGCGTGTGTTTGTGTGTGTGTTACACGTATGTTGCTTTTATTTTGAAAAGACGAGCATGTCAATCCAAACCGGAAACGTTTCCATGTATTTTACGGTGCAGAAGCAGCAGGGACCTTTGCAGCTGGAGGAAGAAACGGACTGAGAATGCTCAAGCGATGAAGTGACGTTTTTCCAACGATTGGCCAAATGATCCGATTGAGCAAACAAACATACAAACCTTAATATGTCCGATTCAGTTTGCGCAATGAGCAGTTTTCTGGTTTTACTGACGGATAGAAGCTGTTCAGTTTGGAAGTTGGACTGAACAGAATCGGACGAGGGAAAAAGGTAAAAAAACAAAAACAAAAAAAACGCACTTTCTTGCCCTTGTTGTAATATGATGTAATAATCCTGGAAGAAATCCTTTATCGCGACGATTATAATGTCCACTTTTTCCTCTTTTGGGAGTCTGTTGATCTGCTGTTTTATGTCTAAGTTTAGTTCTAAGTTTTTATTTGCCAGGAATGTGCATAAAGAAACAATTTCAAGGCACACAAAGGAATTCCTGTGCAGGCTGTTTTAGTCAAGTTTCAGGTTTAAAACAGAGGGAAGAGAGCCTCTATTAAAAGAAATAGAACGAGTTCATGTTAGATGGAAATTAATAAACAAAAAATATATATAAATAAACACTTTTGAATATTGGAGTGAATATTTTTGACAAGTGGGACCATTTACAAGATTACATTGTGTAAGATTTACACAATTACAAGAATTACGGCATTATAATGTAATATAATTATTATAAGATTATTTACAGCAATGCACATCAAACCGATTGATCTTGTTTTTTCTTACAGTGACTTACCCTATTGGAATCAGTCATACATTAACAGTCCTGTGTGTCTTTTACAGCTGCTGTAAAGTTTGATGGGTTCCTTCACAAGCTAACCATATTCTCCTGGGCAGGTTGTGAAATTATGCCTTTTTTGGAATTCCTAGCAGGCAGTATTTCAGGTAACAACGTTCAAACATAAAATACAATACTATCAGGATATAGCATTTTAGGATTTTGTTGTATGTGTAATACAATGGCAATCCACACAGAAAACGGTATGTTATTCTGTTGCAGGTGCTGTGGGTCTTGCTGTTGGACATCCATTAGACACAGTGAAGGTTGTAAGACATGAAAACTCGCTTCAACAGGCATGAAGATGACCTCTGATGTTGTGTGTTTTATCTGAAGGTGCGCCTGCAGGCCCAGTCTGTGTACAAGGGGATATTTCACTGTGTGGCTAGAACCTACTCTAATGAAGGAGTGAGTTTCATGTCCACTTAATTTTATTGTCGTAACAGATATCACTGCATAAAAGCTCTAGCTTTAAATATTGGTTTAATTTTGCGTTATTTTTCCAGCTCCATGGATTCTTCAAGGGCATGGCGTTTCCAGTCCTGACCACTGGTCTCACGAACTCCGTTGTCTTTGGCTCTTACAGTAATGCTTTAGATTTCCTCTGTCAGTCTCAGCATGGTAACAGGGGGACGCCGGCCTCTGCTGCACATGTCTTCGCTGCTGGCTGCTTCTCAGGTTTGGTCCAGGTAAGAACTGATGTGCACGGTTGTTTTCACCCAAAGTACTTTGCAGAGCAGATATAAATAACTCACGAAAATGGCATGTGTTTGCATCGTGTGATGAAACTTTCCATT
This sequence comes from Aeoliscus strigatus, assembly GCA_901007665.1. NCBI lineage: Eukaryota > Metazoa > Chordata > Actinopteri > Syngnathiformes > Centriscidae > Aeoliscus > Aeoliscus strigatus. Next base: position 96,229 of record CAAKHB010000122.1, on the reverse strand, counting down.
CGTGTAGGTTACAGTAACATCAGTCCTAACTTTATTTATGTTCCACACCATTAAATGAAGAATGAAATGAAATGTTATGTTTTGGATGAAACAAAAAGACAAAAGGCACAAAATGTCATTCACACCAGCGAATCGAGTTTAAATCAAGAATCTAACAGACTGACGGGACAGGACAGAAAATAAAAGCATAAAAGAAATTAAAATGGGTCTAGTCACCTCTCTCTTCCTGAGCCCTCTACAGTAGCCGAGTACATCCCTTATTTCTGATACTTTACATTCTTACTAGTGGTAACTCTTGTAATTTGTACCGTTGAAACCAACTAGAAGAGACCGTCTCTCTCATTTGTCACAACAAATTAGGTTCTTACTGAATACGTTTGCTGCTCTTTGATCTTATTGTTTACAACGGGGACCAGTTGATTGTAGACGTTGGGTGGTTGTCATGGCAACCACAATGGACATCCCCACAGAACTGGAGGATGTGGAACAAAGTCATGAGGGGAAGAGATGTTCCATACGACAGAGACTGAAGAAGACATTTAAGCTACATCCTATGTAAAACCAAAGTATTCAGTTTGGAAAAGAAATATTTGAAAATCGGTTTGCTTGTTACCCTACACCACACGTACAGAAGTCGCTATCTGTGGGACACAAGTCTTTACTAGCTGTGTTTGAGCAGTTGCAGGGATCAAAGTGATCTCCCTTTGGGGGTCGGTGGACTTTACTTTTGTTCATTTTCATTCACGACTTCATCGCACTGTGTAACAGATTGTGTTTTGAGAGTTTCGAGAACTCAAACTTTGGCAAATGCTAAAATAAATTAGCGTGTCTAATATCTAACTCCACCACTAGATGTCACTAGATCCTAACACAATGATGGAGGAGTTCTGGGTGTGAGGAACCTGACCCGTGTCATGGTGTGAAGATTCTCCATTCACGTAGAATGCAGTTATGTCAGTTCTGCCTTTACACTGTGTATCTTCACCTATTAAGAAATTAAATTGAATTAACTTTTAAATAAAATAAGAACAAATGTTTAGCATCAGAACATGGCAAAAGACTGACATCAAATTTAGATAAAAACAGAGTCACCCTGAACTTTTCCTGATACGTATGCTTCCAGGTGTTGGTCACTGCACCAATTGACCTAGTGAAGGTGCGTCTGCAGGGTCAAACAACTGCTGCTCGGTATCATGGACCCTTCCACTGTGTTGCTGTCATCGTGAAGGAGGACGGGCTCAAGGGCCTCTTCAGAGGAGGGCTGGCCCTGGCGCTGAGGGACGTGCCCTGCTATGGACTCTACTTCCTGCCATATGAGGTCACTCGTAAGGCTCTCACCGAGAGCGGCAAACAGCCGGGTCAGTGTAAAAGACGACACCAGCAACACTCAATGTCAGGAAAATGGTCACAATTTACAAAATTTCTTTGAACACTTCAGTTTTTACACAATTTTTCAGACATTTTACTATTTAACCAACAGTACTATCCTACAGTAAAAGAAATTAAAGGCTGTATGTTGGAGAAATAGAAAATGGAATTAAGGGTCTAGCTAAAAAAGAGGGGAGGCCATTGACCCTCCGCAGGTACGCAGGGTCACTGGAATCCTTTGAGTGAAAGTTACAGGGACATGTCTGAGAGGGCTTGAATTTCTTCTAACAGATGTGTTTTCAATCCAAACTTGTCTGCGCACAGGTACGTTTGCTATACTGCTGGCCGGTGGTGTGGCCGGTGTGGTCACCTGGGCCTTTGCCACTCCAATGGATGTGGTGAAAGCCCGGATTCAGATGTCAGGTGCTGGCGGACGCACGTACGACGGAGTCCTGCACTGCATGAGAGTGAGTGTCAGAGAAGAGGGAGTGAGGGTTTTCTTCAAAGGCCTCCTGCTCAACAGCCTGAGAGCCTTTCCTGTCAATGCTGTGACCTTCCTCAGCTACGAGAGTCTGATGAAGATCTTCTCTCCGCCAGCAACATGACGTCATGTTTGACCTTCAGTGGATACGCCGCTTCCCCTTATGAAAGGAAAAATCTGTGCGTTGTTTTTTTTACGACCGGAGAGACATTGTTTGGGCTTGTTGGTAAGAGGCCAAAGTGTTCTGATGAAGAATATACTCCTGTTCCAAAGAGCAGGTTCAGTTTTTAAATGCGAAACGAGAAAACTCGGCCGAATGTCCCTCATTTCAGGGTCACTGATACACCGAAGTGAATTTTAAAACATTTGTCAGTTTATATGGAAATAGAACTCTTGTGCCTGGAACAAACCCCTGAATGGTTTGTTGTGACTGCACCAGGGTAAAACTGATCACGTGTGCTGTTATTGAAATGTAGTTTACTTGACTGTAATGTATGTAAAGTAAATGTTAACCACAACTCCAAAGTCACACTTTCACTTTTGAATTTTATGTCTTTTAACCAGATTCTCTTTCACACTGCAGCATTAAACAAATAATCAGAGAAGGTGTCATGAGAGTGAACTTCCACAAAATAAAAAAGACAAAAAAAGCTGCAGAGGTAGTCAAAGTGTCTCTCGGCTGAATCCTTCATCCTCACTCTCCACAAAGTACTCAGGTGTTCCTCACCATGAACCTCTAACTTGAAGTACCGTGCCAAAGTCCTGCCTCCTGTGATGATGATGATGATGATGATGATGATTACTGGCTACAAATTTACTTTCAAGTGCATTTGTGCTGCAGAGAAAAACATTTATTTCCTGCACAGTCAACAATCATGACATCCTCAAGACTAACAACAGACTTTGACATCTCGGATTTGCACATTCCCATACATACGGTTCACAGCTGCTTTCAACATACTCCTCTTTGGACCATTACCAGTGAAAATAAACAGGAAAACGTTGAACTTGCCTGCTGAAGAAGCATTTGAGAGGCTGATTTGGAAGACTGGAGATGTACATGAGCAATGATGCATCTGTTTTTTCAGGAGCTCTTCAAAGAGAAATAAAAAAAAACCAAACAAAAATAAAGACCAATTTTTTCATGCTAAATAAGAAACATTATATTCAGTTAAATTCAAATGCAAAAGTGTGGGTGCAAAAAAGAACAAACTAAGGCATCGTTAGAAAACTAACAAACACCATCAGACCTCTCTTGATGCAGGAGACGAGTAGGAGACAAGAAGTGTAAAGGTCGTGGAGATGATGAACTCAAGATGTACGTTGGCACGGCACAGTTTCTACGACGAGTTGTCAATGTGACACGTATGTTCCTTTGGGAGAAAAATAGTGGGAAGAAGCTTCATGTTCCTCCCAGGTGCTCTGAGGAGATCCAACAGGAAGCACTGACAACATAATCCAATGTGAGTTTATCAGGAACAGCGGAGTTCTTTGCCTTGAAGTCGTTGCGGCCACAGGTTGTCACACAGATTTCAACGATTCCAAACTGCTGTTTGCTACTGACAGATTGTCTCCAATGTGTGTCTCATGAAACTAGTATTTAACAGGAAATGTACAGTTTCTTACAGCTGCTCTTTCATTAATCGGCAAGTGTGTCGAGTGAGGAATCGGAAGCTGCTTCACTTGGAACGCTTCACCAACGACCTGATCTAGTAAAACAAGGTGTGACCACTGTCCGTTCTGTCCGTCTCTAAGCTGTTGCTACGGCTGCTCTCCTAGCAACCACAGGGGCTGAATTCACGATTAAGAGTCAGCATTCCTAGAATGCACAGTGAGGCCATCAAACGCTACACACATTTATTAGAATGTGTCCTTTCCTATTCACATCCATTCAGATACAGTTGATGTTGTACGATACAGTAAAAGGTGAATCCAGTTCAAAGTGTCCGTTTCACAGATACTCACAACAGCGCACGTACAGCAGCTGCTATACCACAGATGAGAGGGACGAGCCCCGGCTGCAGATGTAAGCTTACAGACGTCACTCCCTTCCAAACCCTGAGCTTCTTTTCACTGAACAATGTTCAAGAGAGCAAACGGGGACGTGAGTATTCAGGTAGCAGATGTGTCATTCCACAGGACGACACACAGGACTTTGGAAGTTGTCCTTTGGACACACACATCCCGTCGTCTGTAACAGAGTGGTCATAGCTTGAACCCATTTCGAGTCACATTTTGGTCTCTAGTGGTAAGTCCTCAGTGAGGCTGAGTGGCTTCCAAGTCCTGCTTAACGTCCTCCAGTGGTGGTTTATGGTTCTGCTCCGCCGCCATGGCCTGCAAGGTTTCTCTCTGGACCTGCCTGGCTTTGTTGTACAAGAAGACGCCGACAAACACGAGGACGGTACCGGCGGCGCTGAGGATGGTGATCTGGTTGCTGAACACGATGACACTCAGCCAGATTGACAGGGCGTGTTTGACCGTACTGGCAACGCTGAAGGAGAGATGAGGGTTGTTGTTGTTGGTGCAGTTGACAATCATTCAAAACATGCCCCAGCAAAGATCTTCATCCGTTATGACATCCGACCTCCGTCCTATCGTAACAACTCAGCTGCCTTGTGAGTTTGTTTATCTGGACGCACCTAGTCGTGCTCTTGAAACTCGGAATGTAAGACACGGTGGAACTGTCGGTATCAGATGGGGAAACTATTCACGATGAGTTTGTCAGATGACACCCTGGAGCACGGTCTTCACATCTGCCTGTTCACTCTGTCTGTGGAGCTTCAGTGAAAGTTGAGAGGCAGATGTGAGAGGTACTGGGAGGGTGGGATGGTTGGAAAGGAACCCGATTGGACTGTCTCATGCAAATTTGTTTGAGCTCTGCCAAGGTCATGTTTTTGCCAGCCTTTATCTGTTTGTTTGTTTGTTTGTTTGTTAGCAAAAAAGTTATGAATGGATTTTAATGAAATGTTGAGTAAATGCTGCTACTGGGACCAGGAGCAGATTCTGGAACCATCTGGATCCAGGAATCTGTTGAAGGATTCTTCCTCATCGTCAGAAAGGGACATTCTCATCATCTGTGTCTAGAACTCCTCAACAGCAGCAGTGGGCTGTCTCTGTGGCCCAGTGGTTAGTGGGTCTGTCTGTTAACCTGAAGGTCGGGGGTTGGAGCCCCCCCAGGGACAGAGGGTTGTTTTTTGTTTTACTATTGAAATGAAACTGAAAAGCAAAAATAGAGCTCAGAGTGCATGATAAAACGGTTCTAATGATTTTTTTTTAAAATAACTATTTGACTTTTAATGACAAAGGCATATTCTGATAATCAGTGAATAGAAGACTGTTCTAGAGTGTTATGTTTTTGGGTAATAAAAACCTCGATAAAATAAAACGTTCCCAGGGTTAATCATAAATGTCGGGGTATAAAATGTATCTCCTATCATACCTGGACCATTTCCAGCTTCACCCTCACCAGATAGAGGAGAGCACATTCAGTTCCATGAGTGGTCATAATACTCATATCAATCATAATACAGTGTAACATGTTTTTAGGACAGATAAATGTCCCAGTCACAGACAACCGTTGGCTTTGTGCTCTCTCCTACCTGAAGGTGACGGGGGATATCCGACCCATGAGAGCATACGCAGTCACACTCTGCAGGTGGAACAGACCGCCATCGAAAAGCAGCAACAGGACGATGTCCTGACTGAAGATGAAGTTACGTCCACCCTTCCCGATCACTGGGATGTCCTGAAGACACACCAGAGACAATGAGCATAGCTGGCTGTGTGGCTTGTGACTTCAATCAATGACTATGGTTTATCTCCTCTGAAAGAAATAGTCTGTAATTGGTCACATACCAGGAGGAAGACCCATGCAGGTATTAGCATGATGACTGCAGCGGCGCTGGTGTAAAACTGCAGCTCTGGAGGGCTAGGAGGAGCAATCACAGTGTGGGAAACGTGGTCGAAAGCGTGGAAATACGTGTTTTTGCTTTCAGATTATGTCTTTTACCTGAACTTGTATGTGTCTCCACTTAAAAGCTTTTTGGAGAATACGTTCTGCAAACTGAGGGCAGACACAAAAGGGTTAAACTAACCGAGTGGCACACGGCAGATGAACAGGTGGCAGAGTGCGGCCATACCAGTCCATGATGTTTGTGGAGAGAGCGGCTGAGAAGCCCAGCATGTTGAAACTGATCTCGGTGGCTGTGCAGAGCGCCAGGCCGGCCATCACCGGGAACAAGGAGAGGTTCACCCACAACCCTGAAGGGGAGGGGGAAGGGGGTGATGCACAGATAATGGTCACAATGACACTAGTCACCAGTTACTGTCTGGAAACACGTGATCCCTCTGTGACGGTCAAACTGGTACAACCACATTTCTAAGGTGAAGCCAAACAAAGTGTTTTCAATGCGATGACCTCAGGATTCACACACAGATTGCAGCGTTTAACTCTGCACACATTCACTCTAGGAACTTTGAGAAAAAGCTGAGAGGGGATGTTTAAAGTAAATTTATTTTAATGAAGTAAAGTATCATCTGTCCGTCTTTTAGCAACTAACCAAGGAAGGAAAATCGAACGTATAACTTAGTTGCACAGTAATATCTTTCTATGCTATGAGTCTACGCTATGTGCTATCCACTGCTCCACCGTGTCGCCCTATTGTAGATACTGGAAATCTTAATAATTTCGCTTTTATTCATGCTTCTTCTACCTGTGTACTCGCCAAGAATCAGTCTGGACATGATGACGGTGAAGATGGGTGCAGAGCTTTTCACCGTCTCTGCAAACGACACTGCCACATTCTTCAGGCTCACCAAGCCCAAGACCACAGTGGTAAACCTGACAAGTTGAGATGAAGACAGACGACAGAGGATGAGCGAGTCCCCACTATTGCAGGTGGTTTGTGAAAGTGATAAACAAAGCTGATAAACGAGCACACACCTCATGAGTCCAACAAACAGCATGATCATGATGAAGTTGGGGGGATACTCGGTGCGGGACTTGTGCTGGTACAGGCAGCAGGGCACAAACATCTTCAGGCAGCCGATGACAGTGGTGGAGAGCATCTGAACCGCACCTGAGAAATGGAAAACACAAGAAAGAGGAATCCTCTTAATCCATCACGTTCATTCATTGTCAGTAATTGTAGTTTGAATAAACTGCAGCCATGATGGTGGTGGTCACACTGAGCAGGAAGCAAACATGCTGATTGGAAAACAGGCTGTTCCTTCAAATGGATGGATTTACATTACATCTCATGAAAATATCTGTCCCAGTTGATTTTCACTTCTTGGAACACAGGAAATAAAGTAATAAACATCTGCAATCGTTCAGAAACAGACTGCAGTATCATAACACACGTGACTGACAGTTCGAAAGCGAAAACCATCCAAATTCAGTGGCAAATTCAGAGGACGGAAACACACACTATACTCACTCGAAGTCTCTCAGTCAAGACCTAATTTGATGATGTCATCAAATTGACAGATTGACAACAACCACACATTTCAAAATTGCATGTTGCACAAATCACCGTTATTCGGCTTATGCAAAATCAAGGTGATAAAACAGGTATAATTACATGACACTGCAGCTAATGTAGCAAAGGTCATGTGGTTGACGTTTCTGTCAGAGGTGTATGATTCTTACCCAGCATGCTGGGCTCCCCCTCCAGCAATGACAGGATGTATTTGTTGAGGAAGAGGGTGCAGAAACTGAAGAAGTACCAGAGGCCCAGGTAAGACAAGGAGCGCCAATTCCAAACCCCGGACTCTGCCTCGATCACCGTGGTCTCAGTGACTGTGATCTTCAGAACCTGCTCCCCAGGTAGGCTCTCGCTGCGGGCGAGCACCACGCGCTCCTGCCGGGTGCGGAACAGGAGGCGCCACAGTGGGTGCCAGGAATTCTGTCTGTTACCTGGCATTGCCCCTGCTGCCTGAGGGCCCCCAGGGGCCCTACAGGAGAGAGGGTGAAGGGAAGTGAGGAGTCTCAGCGGCTGTTTAATCATTCATCAGTCCATCTTCTGATATCAATCAAGGGCCTTGTTGACATATCAGTCTGGGAACGCTTTGGTTCTGATAGTACACCTGAGGCAGATAGAAGTAAAATTATATACATTAGGGAGGAAAACAGAGGAGATTTTTTCCCACTTTTTTTCCACATTCTTCGTCCAAAGGCGTCATGATATCCTGGCATCCCAATGAAATGAAAATATCCTGCACCAAGTTGTTCCTGGAACTGGTGTAAAAACAGGATTATCAGGTATTCACATTAACATGGCAATTCTCACTACTGCAGCCCCAAACTGGTGCTCTGGAAAAGCACTGTCTCTGTGAAGGTTTGTCTCTTTCTTTCACTCCTTTCACACAGAATGAGAGTGCAACACATCTCTTTATCACATCCAATCTGACGGATTAATGTCAGAAAATGAGCGCAGCAAGCTTCTTCTCGCAAAACACAATGTGTAAACAGTGGCGTTAAATGCTCAAAAGCCAGCTAAGCTCACCGTGAGGGTTCTCCTCTCCTTTTCACCCCTGAGTGGACGGCCGTGCACACCGGCAGCAGCCCGTAGCGTTCCCCCGTACCGTTCCACCCAGCTGGAGACAGCGGTGAGCCTCATAAAAGGAGGAAGTCGCACGTTGACGTTAGCTAACTGCTGATTGTCGTGTGCTACGTGGGCTGACGGTTACGAGACCAGCGCTGTCAGACCCATTCTACCGCTGGATAGCTGGTGAAGTCAGTCCATCCCCCACAGTACACAAACACCGACCTTTCATACGTTTGTTTTATCAGTACATTTGACTTTTGGACGTGGTTGCTAACAGTCAAGGTAAACTACTAAAACAGCATGCTGCCAGTAGAAACCTTCAAAATAAAACCATCGGCGCCTGTTGGTCTATTTTTCTGTAAGCGACAAATGTTACGAGCATAATCGCTCTGAACAAAATTAAATATATGTTCTTTTAATTAAATTCAAATCGTATCGTGATATTTTAGCGTTCACTGACGATACGGGATTTCCAATGCTTTTATTTGCCTAAATAACTTCATTTTTCGCCGTGACTATGGATTATTGACACAGCTGCCGCAACACATTGTCAGTTTGTCTCTTTCGTTTATTTTTTTTTCCTCTTCAGGCTGTAACCTTCGTGACACGTTAGTTTGCTGTTAGTATGAAGATAAAAATATTTTTCTGAGGAGAAAATTGTCATCCGTGTATAATACGCCACTCCCAATAACACAAACAATAACGGACCGTGTCAAATCTGTGGCGATGTAGTTTACACATGTGACCACTAGAGGGCGGTGGACACGTATGATTCCAAATACATTTACTGTAAATCGCCAAGACGCCAACAATAGCATTCACTTATCTGCGTGTATTTGAAGAATGGAGCTTACATGGCAATAATCTCGAAGGTCTGAAAGTCATTGACTGAATTATTCAAATCGTTGTTATTCTGAAGAATGTGAAGTTGTACTTCCTGACTTTTACCACTGGGATCAATGGGATATCGAGGTTGAAATGCTCCTGTTTCACACCCTTTCCTGGACAAATCTTGATGATATATAAATACATATTCTGTCCATTTATCCCCATATTACAGAACTGTGATTTGAAAAAATAAAATAAAATAAAAATTTTATATATATATATAAAATGCTTCCAGAGCTGTTTTTGTTTTTATCTTTAAATTTCTATTTTCTGTTTTCCTCCCGGTTTTGCAAAAACATCTGAGCACTTAAAACGAAGCTGTTGCAGTTTCTAAATGTAGTTTGCTGATTGTCCTTTAGGTGGCAGCAGCGTTCTATAACAACCCAAATAGGAAGAAGAAGAAAAAGATGTCCGGACACTTCCTGTTGACAAAAATGTGTAACATGTAGTTTATGACAACTGAGTCAGACAGTCAGGTTCCCTGAAAATGTGACAATCGGCTGCTTCCATCTTGTCCGTTAGGAAAATGGACGAGATTAGGTCAGTACGTTTATTTATAACGTGTTTGTTTGTTTTTTTATTTGTTTGGTTTTTTTAACCTTTTCTGGTCACTGAGAACGGAACATTTGTGTTTAATTACCAGTTGTGTTTCCATTAGCGCGTAATAAATGAACTGTAATGGACGGCAAAAATAGAATGAAATTAAATATGTGTGGGCAGCACGTTCGCTGTGGAGGACTGTTATGAAATGATAATAAACAGTGCACAGGACTCTTCGATGGTTGTTTCAGTGTTCAGAGTAAATGTTCCACTAATATCATCCTGCAGTCCCTTGCTGGGCAGGCGGGCGCCAGCGGGTCCAGATATTCTGTCGCCAAATCTCAGACCAAGACACCAGGACCTGATCCCAACACCATGTGGACCGGTCAGACCGTCTGTTCGTTATGCTTAAACTCCATCGCAGAGAAATGAATAACACAGAAGCTGCTTTAAGACTTTAACTCCCTCTGACTCACTGACACTGAAGGTGATTTGAACTCTTGCAGATGAAGTCTTGGTCCGAGCTGTCCTGTCTGCTGAAGCTCTACTTCTGCTTCACCATAACGTCTCTGCTGGCGCTGGCCGGCCTCACCCTGTCCAGCATCTACAAGCAGCGCATGGGCACGGACGTCTCGGACGAGGACAACTTCACTATCTCCCTCATCCAGTTGATTGGAATCTGTGAGTGGCATCATCAGCAGGAAGTTGTGCAGTGCTTCTTAGGAAGTTGACTCATCAGCAGACAACCGTTGTCTCGCTGGCAAGAAGCAGAAGTTTTCCCGATGTATAACTGTGATAAAATTGTTTCCCCAAGTGAGAGGCACAGCTGAAAGAAAGTCATATTATTAGAAAATTATTAAGATCTTTATTTATGAGCAAACCCAGTGAATTTCCGTCCCTAGATAGGCTCATCCAGGCTGCACTGGAGACAACGACAAAGACATTTTGATGTTTTTTTGTTGTAGATACTGGACATCAAATATATTTTTTTAGCTTTGGTATGATGTTCGGGTCTGTGGTAACCGTTTTCATTTTTTGTCAAAAGAAAAAGTTAGGCAGTTAGTCAGATTGTTTCAACTTAAACTCCCCCAAAAGCAGTTTGTCCAGCAGCCCCATGAACATTGGCTGAGTAACACTTACTTGCGTGAGTCATTTATTGCAAGTTCCTGCTAAGTCTTTTGTAAGTGAAGACATTTGCAGTGGACACAGGCACGTCTCAAGCAAGTCGCTCAAACTTTGGATTGTGTCGGCACCTCTGTCTACTGAGAATAATTAAAACTAAACAAAACAAAAAAGCCTTTTGGTGTGGAGGAGAGTACCACATCTTAGACCAGTGAAGCCAGGAGGGATTCGTGTTTAGGTTGAAGCAGAGCTGCAAGAGCAAGAGTCTAAAGGGTCAATAGTAACAGAAACATTTATTTGCAGCAAGATGCAAAGTCAAAATTGTGGTTGATGAATCAGCATCAGTCCCGGAATGAATACATTAATAAAAGAATGAGCTGCAACAGATGCAGTATAAACTGTTGTGGTCCATGTCTCCTCTAGTGTTCTGCATCTACTACATCATCCGTGGCGTGCTGCAGGAGAACCGACAGGAGCTGGTCAAGTTTGTACTCAGCGTGCTGGTGGTCATGGTGCGATCGGTGGTCAACTTCTCTGTGCTGGGCCCAAAGGACAAGCAGAAGCTGCTGGTGAGGCGCCCTCTAGTGGACACTATCACAATTTGCATGATAAGTCGTATGTGGGTGGTGCGGTGCCACCCAAACACAACCTGAGAGTTTCTCAGGCCTTGTTCACGCTGCCACGGCATGAACAAGGCGTCAAATTCGAGGGGGGGGGGTGGGGGCACATGTACCCACCACTATTTGTCAAGATTCATTTTTTACCCACCATTTTTTTAAATGAGGATATGAAATTATGACGACGATAGTGGAGTAGGTGCAGTCATGGCGTCCTAGTTAGATGGTCTAAAGCCCAAATGCTCATACCCCTGTGTTTTTGTCAGGGGCGTGTTGTGAGTTTTTTTGATTGGGTAAGCAGTAATTAGGAGATGCATATGCCCTATAACCAACTAATAATCTGCAGTGGAAAACAATGTAAACAAAGAGTAGAAAAGGCCATTCCCTCAGGACTCTTTCCTTCTGTGTATGCAGGTCATTGTGCGTCCTTTGGCCAACAGTTCCTTTTTTCCATTCCAGTCTCGTTTTCTCAATCCCTTGTGATATCCATTTTCGCAACTCTTTGAAAACAACCCAACTTACTTTACTACCTTTTACTAACCAGGATGGGTGTCTGATCTTCCAGCCCTGTCTGTGTAGAACACTCCTACTACCGTAGAGTGACAGCCCGACTATGCTTTTAACCTGGTGTCTGCTTGTGGTACTGCAAGGCAGTAAGCATGTTTCCCTTGTCCTCATCAAACAGCCGGCGAAGACTTGTAAAAAAACCCCAAAGGAGTCATTTTCACGCATTCGAATGTAGCAGGTCGACAAGCAGTGCAGAGAGTGTTTCATCCTCTAGGGGGCGCCAGAAACCAAAATCAGTGAATGCTGCTGCCCTTGCGTTCTCTATTGAGGAAAGCAAACAAACTGCTTACATGGTTACTGACGCCTGTGTTGTTACCATAGCAACCCATGCAGATAGGGCCTGCAGTGAGACGCGACCTTTCCTAGACCTCTTAGGATGCCGCGTTCTCTCTGCACTCTGATTGATGAATGCGTTTACGGTCTGATTCCAACTCCTCATCTGATACTTGACGTGACACGTTTGAATGCGCAGACAGCTGCAGCGTCTGTGAAACCCACAGACTGCTCCTGCTCTGTCACAGAGCCTTTACTCAGGAATGTGACCGTCTCAGTCACAATGTCGAGTCGGCGGTGTGTTTGTGTGGCAGGTCCGGTTTGTGTGCATCATGTGTCTGGGCGTGGTCCACATCTTCTGCACCACGCTGCTCATGCAGAGGCCCAACATGATGGCGTTCCGTGTGGGTGGCGCCCTGAAGAGCCTCCAGGAGCAGTACTTCCTGCTGAACCTTTGTTTCTCCATGGTGACCTTCGACCTGCAGGCACAGGTAGCTGCACATTCCTCTGCACAAAGATTGACTTTTTTTGTGTGTGTTTTTGTCAAGTTTTCACTCACTGACGTTCTGCATAAAGTCCATGTTTCAAGTCCATGTTGGAAACTTCACTGCAGCTGGAGGAAGAAATGTGCAGTTTTCTTTGTCACAATGACCTCGATGGACTGTACCGCCCCACGTCCTCTGTCCTCAGACCCCCAGCGTGTGGACAAGCTGCTGATATGTCTTCGCACAGGGAGACATCTGAGCCGCAGAAGGAGGGGTCGCTCTCCCTGGGACGGACGGAACAATTTAAACTCCAATAACGACAACGTCACAGCTTTTCATGTCACGCCCCCGTTTGTCGTCGGTGCAGACGCTGTGTTGTAGAACTCAAGTGAACTGAATCCCTTTTACACGTGTTTTCATGCAATTTCACATTCTGAGTTTTGCATGACATTTGACATTTCACGCGCTCATCAGGTGTGTCCTAAATGACTTCAACATGCAGTGTGTCCTCATGATGTCTTTCACAAAGACTCTGAACTGCTGCCAGAGAACGCGTCTCCGCCTGCAGCAGTTTTTTTTATAGCTGTTCGCTTGGGACAGAAAAGTCCTCAGGCGTAATAAATATATATGTCAGTATATTTGTTTGGGCGCGCCAGCATGTTCTTTTCAGTGTGAACTTGACTCGTCACAGCCGCCAGCGGAGGAGTGTCTTCATGTCATCGAGTCGAGCAGAACCATGTTCCTGGTCAAAGGTCAACTTGTGTGTGACACAAAGGAACAATGTGTGACGACGTGAACTCAGGCCTCGCCGGTAATTACCGTTAATAAGGCACCAAGAACAAAAACAGGGATCATAGTGACAGCGACGAGTGAAGCGAGTTTTTCCTGTTGAGGCATGTTCCACGTTTGGAACGCATCCGTAGGGTTTGACGCTCATTTCCCGTCCGTTGATGTTCCCGATGTTGAAAGAACTTCCAGACATGATGCATCATTTTTCGTTGTCACTTTGTCTGCAGCTGTGTCTGTGTATCCTGATCACGACGTCGGACTCGGCGATGTCCACTCCGAACAGCATCGTCCTGGGTGTCGGCGTGGTCTGGGCCTGTCTGACCGCCGCTGTCGGGGCTGCTGCAGTGAGTCCTCTTCAGCCAGCAGCGGATAGAAATGCTAAAACATTCAACAACATGGGAAGCATCATCACGCCAGCCCGGGGACCCGCTCCAGGAAGCAGCTTGACTGACCACTTACAATTCAGTTTGTTAGTAACGCTGAAAGTGACTTTTCCTCATTCCAGTATGAACAAAGTCAGTTTTCACTAAACCTGCTTTCTGGAGTGGACCCCAGGACAGTACGTCATTCATTTGTTTGTTCATCCATCCATCCATCCATCCATCCATCCATCCATCTATTTATCCATGTTCTCCCACTTGCTCCGGTTACGGGTCACGGTTGTAGGACGGGTCATCACAGATTCACACCCATATTCACACATGGAGGTGGGAGGAAGCCGGAGTACCTGGAGAGAACCCATGCAGCTATGGGGAGAGAATGAAACCCCCACACAGAAAAATCCAGGCCAGGAATCGATCAGGAAGATCTGACACTGGATCAGACACTAGAAATACAGAAATCCAATCTACCACATGCTGGGAGACACGGTGGTGCAGTGGTTAGACTGTTGGCCGGAGGGAGTCGGACAGCGGGGGCCGTGTTCGTCCGAAGCTGTTCACAATCATCTCTGTTTGTGTCCTTCAGGTTTTAAAGGAATCCAAAGCGTTGGTTTGGATCTTCATGCTGCAGAATCTTCCTCAGGCAGCCTTCTTCATCTACCTGCTGTACACGGTGAGTCGATGAATGTGCAGACAGGACGTCGTGGCAGCGGATCCCTTCTAGAAAGCACATGTTGTTTCATTTGGTCCGCCTGCCAGCAGGGAACTGCCATCTGTCATAATCGACACTAGTGGGTATGGCTGCTCTGGGAACAAAACAGCACCACACAGTGGAACCTAAACTCAGGTCTGCTCCTGCATTCAGGAGGAATTGGAAGTCACCAAACAAAACTAGTGCACCATTTCCTCTGGTGTGAGTGTGTGTGTTAGATTCAGTTCAACATTGCTGCAGTGCAGTGAGTGTGCTGCGATTGCAGGTGGCGGTGACGTGGCTCCAGAACAGCACGTACACGCTGGAGGCGGCTGCCATCACCGGAGCTTTGATTTCTGTGCTGATTAAAGTGGTTTTGCTGTGGAGCCTCGTTCGACTGGTGAACAGCTTTGGCCAAGGCCTGAGGGAGAGAAGTGAGTATCTGTAGTCACCTGTTCTTCAAAAACGTTCAGAGCGGAGGACAGAGGGGGATTATTACCGCCGCCAAGGAGGTCTGTTTGTCTGTTAGCAAAATAAGTCAAAAAGTTATGACTGGCTCTCCAAGTGATTGTCTAGTTATCAACTGCATCTGAATATCGTCACACACTCTCTGATTGACTATGTAACCTCAGGATCTCAACTGTTCCTGTCACGTAAACTGACAGGACTCAAACGTCTTTAAAGTAGGCTGAGCATCATGAGATAACTGTCGGTTCTACACTAATTAAATCTGAATTGTATGTTTGAATTTGAATTTAAAACTTAATTGCAGGTTTAACAAGCTCTGTTTTTTCACTAAAGCTGCTTTCTGGAACAGGCCCTGACCTTCACAGTGTGTTTGTGTTCCCATTCTCCTTGCAGTGTTAGCACCCAGCACGTGATAAAACATCCGCTGGATGTGCACAAAGGACAAAGCTGCACACTGAAGACGTGACAATGTGCAGCCAATTGATTTGTTTGACTTCAGACCCCTGGATCTCTTGAAGTCCTTATTTAGCTCCATCCATGTGCCTGTCTGTGAATAGACTTCAAGGATAAAACATTCTTGCATGTCTTGCAGAAACTGATGTTTGACCTAACATCTGTCCTCTTAAAGGAGTATCATGATGGACCAAATCATAAACATGTAACAATTACAGAAAAAACAACATGTTTTAATGAATGTTCTGCATTTCATGGTTTCTCCAGGTTCATTCATGTTTCTTTCAATAATGGCTGAATTACGCTTTTTTTAAATCAGATTTTATTATTAAATAAATGGGTGTATTAACTTATAACTATCTGGAGATCCGCAGATCTGGAGATCAGCATCTCTGTAGACAACATTTCCATTGACTGATCTATTATTTAACTTGCTGCTGCACTTTACTGCATGTTACTGTTTTTTCACTCCAGGTTCTTAATAAAACATGAAAACAAGGAATACCAGAATTGATTTAAAAAAAAACAAAAAACATTTTAAAGATAGAACTTAAGGTTCTAAGGTGAAGTTACACTTTCAGAGAAGACTCAACAGTTCTCAGAAAAGAGAAGTCAAAACCCACATCTTAGGAAATGTATTATACCAGATTTGTAACATTCACTTCAGGAACTTCTTCTCCACCTCACAGTTCTCCTGCTGTTGCATTGACAAAAGAAAAAAACTGAAGTACATGTAGAAAAGTACCAAATAGATTTATTTTCAGAAATGATACATTGTAAACTGGTTAAAAACATAGAAAATCCACCTTAATCAAGCATGACGTGTACAGACAGTTAAAGGAATGATTGCCAGAAGCTTGTTGGTCCTTGATTCATTTATTCTTTTTACTTATACTGATAAGCAGTGGCCACTTTATTAGAAACACCAGCTTATGGCTGGCTCATTAATTACTCTGTGTTGCAGGTCGGTGTTGATAGGTCGAGTAGATCTAATATTCTGGCACTCATGTATGTAAGTAAAGTGGTCAAAATAATAGAAACACCTTATAGTGGCTCAACACCACTGACAAACTCAGTAATGAATATTAATTCATGAATGAATCACTGACACGTTTGCCCCTAATAAAGTGGCCGCTGATGTTCTTGACATTATGACATCAAAAAAGTTGTATCAGACTGGATATGTAAGGCGGGCCACCATTACATCACTCAGTCAATGAAGTCTGCAATAGTTCCATTTTTAACACACACACGCGCTCACACACACACACACACACAAAGCCCACAGACATTTGCCTTTAAACCCTACACAGATTTTAAGATATGGCTTAGAAGACTTTGTAGTTAAAATGTTAAAAGACGCTGAAAACCCCAGAAGAGTTGAACAGAGAATCTATGTAATACAATACATATTTTAATTATCCATCAGACAAAAAAGGAAAAAAAAAAATACTGTACACTGCAACTGTGTAAACCTTGAAAAACAACACATGAATGATACCAGTGTTTAAGGCATAGTCTGTACATCTGGGCACCTTCAAGAAGGTGTCATCAATCTGAGATGCATCTGATATTTGTCTTGTCCTGATTTGAGAAACCTCATGGGGACGATCTGATATGTCATAATGTGTTGACATTTTCCAGAAAAGTGCTACTCAGCCTTCACTCGGCCTGAGAGAACTAGTTATCTGTCTATTTGTCTTTAAAAAGTGCTACAGCAGAGTGTCTGAAGAACTGCCAACCACTGCAGTTCACTGCATTATCACCCAAATCTTTGAATTTCAAACTGTTTGTGAAACTGAAACAGCTCATTTTGACCTCAAAAGGTCAGTTGTCACATGTGGAAGGACACAGGATCCATCCCAAGATCCAGCACTTCAAAGTACTTTTAGGGGAATTTTACCACATGACACCTGCATATTTAAACATAAAAAGGTCGTGAGCAGCAGAAAGTGACAGACCGGGTGTGACTCTCGCAGAATGGAACCCTTTTTCAGAAGCACAATGTTATCAGGAGGGATCTTTTCGAATGGAGTTTGGAGAAACCTTCAACCCGTAAACGAGTCACCTCAGAAGTCCTCGTCCTCTGAGCTGTGGTAGTTCTGCTTCTTCCTCACGTTCCAGTGCAAACACTGCGCCAGGCTCTCAAACCAGTCGTTCACCGGGTCCCGTAAACAGATGGAGGGGACGGGGAAGCAGGAAGTTGTGATGGTGATGCTGGAGCAGGGACGAGAGACGACATGAGAGAGGAGTCCACAACATGTGACTTCCTCGTAAGCAGGAAGGTGATTATGTTTCCATAGTCGCATAAAGGAAGAAGCTGGATGTGACATGCAGGACGCTGCTTAGTGGGTCTGAGTCCACTAAGCAGGTTGATGATGTTACATAACAAAGCCGGTGGGTGTTGAGGCAGCTGCTGGGGAGATGCGTTATGATCCAACCAGTCACTATGTGAACCCACCTGTCGCCGTGGCAGATCTCTTGTCTCTTCCTGCCGTCAAAGGACACCCACGCGGTGTTTCGGGCGTCACGTGAGAGCATTATCTGACGAAAGAAAGGAGGAAGGACAGGGTTTGTCTGGTTTGTAGCCTGAGGTGGGGAAGCAACAGGACAAACTATCTAACTACTGGTCCTGAAACAACACCTACAGCCAACTGCAGCACAGTCTAAGACCATGTCCACAAATACGGAAATGATCTGACTTCCCTCCATTTTCCTTGGCTCCGTTTCAAGAACATTTGCATGAATCTGGGAAGATGTATCGACAGCCTGTAGTTCATACTCCGGCCTTCAACATCGTTTTCCATTCACATTTTTTCATCAAAAATCACATTTTTGACGGTTCTATTTGGTCGGCAGACAAGGAAGCGCAGCTCCTCTCCTTCTTCTCTGGTTTTGGTGCATTTCAGCGCCACCTACAGGCCTGGAGTATGAACTACAGCCTGTCCAGTCGTTTCCAATGGATCTGTATGGACATTTTTGTTATGATGTCCAGGAAGACGGAGGAAAAAAAGATTGTTTTGGTCCGTGTGGATGTGGCCTGAGGCCTGAGTGTGTGAGTACCTTGAGCTCCACACCGGCAGGCACCACGATGGGTCTGAAGGAGAGGGAGTGAGGGCAGATGGGTGTGATCATGATGGCTGGGACGTTGGGATGGATCATGGAAGCTCCTGCTGCCACTGCATAAGCTGTGCTGCCGGTCGGCGTGGATACGATCACACCTGACACACACACACACACACACACACTTTTACTATATGACATTCTTCAGTGACACACACACACATCGTGCAGTTGTTGACAGTTCAGTTTGTACTGTGTTTTGAATATTACCACTGTGTTTTTATCATCCGCTCAAGAAGAGACTTTGACGATTAAGCACAAAAGAAAAAAAACAAGCAGGGCAGTGATGAGTGAGTCGCCCAACAGACTGAGGATAATTTGATGATGCTTCATCTTCAAATGTCACTTGGCTCAATCAGGTGCTTTACCTTGTTTTTTCTGACAAAGACATCCACTGCTGAAGAATATCACCCCTTCACTTCAATACTAGATCCTAGCTGTGTGTTTGGGTATCGTCATCCCAGTGGATACAAATAAAATCAAATCAAATCTGTCTATAAATCTATGAAGATAGAGAGTGTAGTTGCATATCTAGGCTCATCTTCAGGTTTCCTATTTCTTCTATGATTTATTGTGTCACATAAGTAAGGGTTAATCAATGGGTAGGGCGTTGAAACGGTTTAATGCACACCTACGCGTTGAGTAACCCACTTATACCAGAGTCACTTGCCAATGAATGTTTTCCTCGTCAAATGTCCAGTTGTTACTGCAGACAGCTGTGCTGCTCATACGCTGTTTAATGCTGCTAATGTAACAGGTTGTGCCAGGGATGGATATGAGAAAAGTTCACCATGAGCCGAACTGCGTGTGCATTAGACGGTTTTAATGCGCAGCTGACAGTGTTTGGTCTTCTGGGGTGAATCTATTGCTGCACACTGTGGCTGAAAGGGGAAGGAGTCACATATCTGAATGATACGTCTGACAAGGGTTTTGCGTTGTTTTTAAATTTGAAAATACTGACGTAACACAAATGAATCCAGTATCTGTCTTACACCCCTCACACACAGTCAGTATTTCTCTGAAGAACCATTTACAATAAGAAAGTCTAAGAAAGTAGATTTGACACAATAAATAATAATGCACAATAAATAATAAATGCAAATATGTGCTTAATGTCCTGTGTGTCCTATGTACACATTATATTTCTGCACCATGATTTTTTTGTAAAGAGTGAAGTTCGCCCATATTCAGTGTATTACTATTATTACAATTAATTTATAATTCATCAATTAATTAATTGTAATTGAATGTATATATTTACTTATTTATTGCTTACTTACTTACTTTTTGTACTAATCCCGAACAGCAAGGAGGAACAAAAATGCACACCAAACTAATGCTCGGGCCTCAGGACATTAAAAATGCTGTTAGAACATGTTCTTCATTCACACTGCCAAGCTGCAGTAAATGTATGATTAAAAACAATACATGCAGTAAATGTATGGTTTAAAAACAGATTCAATACAGTTTAATGGATGAAAATGTTAAAGATCCATCTGAAGTTCCCAGTAAGTAAGATGATGATATTTAGTTTCTTGTATGTCTGATCAGTAAAACACAGACAAAGACAAAACAAAACATCTAAGGCGGTGTGATGTCTGTAGTTGTCGAGTCTAGAAACATCAACACACGTCGGGGAGTGAAGGACAGACATACACGCACACACCAGACGTGACAAACATCTTCTTTGGAATGGAAGAGTGTCTTCACCGGACCGGACACGCGCGGCCGCACTCACCATCTCCCTGCACCGTGGTGATGAGGTGTCCGTCCAGGTAGAGGTCCACGTTGGAGAGATAGGAGGAGGGTCCTCTGTCCACCACCACCTCGTTCAGCACCTGAAACATGCAAATCCACAGTCATGTTTCAGTTCAGTTCATTC
>CAAKHB010000122.1:50172-75534 GCA_901007665.1 Aeoliscus strigatus | reverse complement strand
TCCATTTTGTTGGCACATGGCGGAAAAACTCCTGATTTCTTGACCTTCCTGAAAGTGAAAAGTTATTTTCTGATGTCACACACACACACCCACACACACACACACACACACACACACACACACACACACACACACACACACACACACACACACACACACACACACACACACACACACACACACACACACACACACACACACACACACACTTTAAAAGCGTACCATATAACTTGCTGCACATCAGGGGCCCAGAAATGAGAAAATAGCTGCAGAATTTTCCCTTTGTTGAAGAATTACTGATAAACTGAATTCAAATATGTGAAACTCTAAAGACATTTGGTTCAATTCCTACCAGTTTGCATGAAAAAAGAAAAGAAAAATCAGCAATTTTCATTCATTTCAGGATTCTCATTAAACCTGCTTTCTGAAACAGGCCCCAGAAATAAAATAAACCTAAAGGAGAATAAGTACAAATAACACAAACAGACTAAATAAATCCTAAAAAAAGAGTCCAGTCTTCGACTGGGTAAGTGGATAGAGGAGAGGTCTGTCTAATAAAAACAAAAACAAATGAACCCTGACGGCAGAACTGAACAGCCTGCAGGGAACGTTCCTGCCAAACTGGTAATTTCCTTCTAGCAGTCAGAGTCAAAGTATTTGTTTTGCTCTTTGGCTTAAAGCACGCAGGAGTCATTGAGTTTAGACTCTGTTGACAGTGGTGGATGTGATTCCTGACACTCAGTGGAATAAGTCATTAAAATAATTGAATTTTTACCCAGATGGATCATTACTGGCTGCACCCGTTTGCTTTCTGCTGTCAGTAAGGCGAGTAGTGGCTGCAGGTGCACAGCCTACCTGGTACTGCATGGCTTTACGGCTGCTGTCTATGTCGCCGTTGGTCAGGATGATGCTCTTTTCATCCACTCTGGCCTTTTTCTCCCAGTTCTCTTTCAGCACCCGCACTTTCAAGCGACTTCTTAGGACAATGGCAGCATTACCTGCATCAAAGTCAACTCTGTTTGAAACGACGAATGGCAGACAAGGGTGTGTGGAGATTGATATATATACTGTATATATATATTTTTTTGGTCAAATTCCTTTTTATTTTACCCTTGCTTACATGAACTTGATGATTGACTTCAATAGCACAAACAAACAGACAAACAATGCATAAGATGTATACAAATGAACTAAAACACCATGTGAGGTGAACCTGACTGTTGTCATTGCTGGTTTTACAAGTGTTCCAGTTATGCTGTTGGGTAACATAGATAGTTGACACACACATGACATGAGATTCCTGAGCACAGCAGGACATGTAGGATGGCAAAGAGCTTCCACTTCACTGCTGCCTTACCTTCAATAATTTGCGTGACCTGGGATTGATAGGTATCAAACTTGAAAGGCGTTAAGAAGCCGAGCGAACCCAAATGGAACGCCATAACTGGTGGAACGCTCTCCTGCAAACAGAGAGAGAGGATTTAACACAACAGAAGAAGTGTGACAGCACAGAAAAAAGCTACACCATCTGGTCAGGTGTGAGCAAGTACCTGGAAGAGCGAAGATGCGTACAACAAAGTTCCATCTCCACCGAGACAGATGATGAAGTCCACACATTTAGAGATGTCGTCAAGGTCTGAGAAGAGAACAACCATTTACCTACCGCAGACAAAACTCCAAATCATTTCAATATGTTTGTTTATTGAATCATTATGTTTCATACCTTCCCTGAAAGTGCAGAATTTCCTGGCAATGGCCCCAAAGTTTTCATCAGCAGAAATGGCTGGGTCTTCCAGAACCTTCTTTTCCACACAGACGATCATGTTTTTCACCTACAGCAACACACAGAGCGACCACAGATTAGCACAAGGACCACTATGAGATCACTGCAGGTGAATTAATTCATCAGCAGATGTGGTTGTTAACCACAGGATCAATCAGGAGCAAAGGCACGTGGGAGGTGGTCTTCGAAGGTTCTCTGAAGACTACCTCGGTGAGGAATATGCAGAGGTCTTTGAAAGGCTGAAGCAGGCTGGCATCTCGGATTTTTTTGATGACAAGGACACTTCTTGGTGGCTTGTTCCACGTCAGTCTCTGGCTGGCAGGATCCTGAATGTGCCTGAACACAGACATACAGCTTTTTTTCAGAAGGAAAACTTCTCCAAACCTTTAGCCTGAGAGCCTGTAAATCACTAACATGACCCCCACCTCCCCCACCAACCCCCACTTCGCCAGGATGTGTTGCCACTATCCAATTAGAGTCTGTGGCTTAAGATGGAGCTCTGCTGGCCCATACTGTCGATCCCATGTGATGTCTGTGGGGTTTCACCTTCACTCAGCCTCTGACTCCGTGAGATATTTACAGGATTAACTT
This sequence comes from Aeoliscus strigatus, assembly GCA_901007665.1. NCBI lineage: Eukaryota > Metazoa > Chordata > Actinopteri > Syngnathiformes > Centriscidae > Aeoliscus > Aeoliscus strigatus. The sequence continues at coordinate 73,160 of CAAKHB010000122.1, read as the reverse complement.
GAATGTTTGGAGAAGTATTCAACCACGGAGGGCCGAAGTGACATTACAAAATAAAACAGCTTCATTGCAAGTGCAGAGACCCGTTAAATTCACTGGAGGGAGTTGGGGGGCACCTGAGCCCGCCCGAGGTGGCCATTTTTGTGTGTGCTGGAAATGTGTCCTTGTGAGCTTGGAATGTGTGCTGTGCTAATTTCACTGTGTATTAACTCAATTTCCATACCAAATAATACTTTTCTTCTATTGAAATGACACAAAACAGACAAATCATATGCAGGCCAGTAATTACCGGGGGGTTGAATCCTAATTCAACAAGCTGGAGGCTGGAGCCAGTTGCAATTCTCATCTACAGATTTGTTATACATATTAGGAAAAGCAGTTTTTGAATAAGACATCTGACAAGTATTCAGCAGAGGAGAGCATGTGTGTAGAGATTTTAGCCACAGCCATTAACGACAAGACAAATGAACAGATGTGTGTGTTCTTGATCTGAACTTCAGAAGATTTCAAGAATCATTTAGCAGATCGCTGATGCGTTTGTAGATGGCCTTACAGGACACACACTCCCCACGTAACCTCCACCACTACATAATACTTCACCCCCATGTGCGTCACATTGCGTGAGGCAGCATTTGTATTAAACTGTGACATTTACGGCAATCACATGTGGAGAATGGTGTTTTCATGGATGTCTGAGTGGAGCAGTGAATGGTTCAAGTCAACGACGAGTGGTTTCTTTATTTCTATCTCTTCACAGCACAATATGACCCAATTAAAAACGTAGATCATAGTCATTGTCGGTTAAGACGTGAGAGGAAAAGATCACTGCAGTATCGTTATGTTGGTACGCTGGTGGTATTCAAGGGAAAACTCCCCTTCAAAAGAGATGATGCGTCAGAAGAAAAATTAACAAAAATAAATTTTGTTTCAGAGTCACTGACATTAAACCTATTCATCTCATTTCTGTCTCTGGCAAATCTGTTGGATTTTCTCTGACACCCCATGAGCCTCTTTACAGCCAACAATCACATAACATAAGAATGGAGCAACGCTGTGCAATTGTTGTAAGAACATATCCGGTTCCTGTTTCTTCATATTCACAGACAACAAACAATATGTTGCGAATCAAACACCACTACAGTCCCTTATTCTAAAATCCGAATTATTGTAATTAGAGAATCATTTCGGCATAAGAGGGCTGTAATATTCTCTACAATAACAGAACGCACAGACAAGAATCGTCTGTGCGTGAAGATGATCAGAACTTCAAACACCCAACCTGCTCAATCGGGAATGACATTCATTAAAACAGAGACCAGTTCAAGTGTACGCCTGAAACTGTGCAGACTGGTTTTTGAATCAAAAGCTCATTAGCGTTTGAAGCGGAGACAAGCTGTGATGTATTCATGAACAGCTCCTGTCTGGTCACCTCAAAGCCGCCACACACACAGACGTTCCCTTTCATACAGCCGGACCACGCTGTGCTCAGGAACAGGTTCATGATGTTACAGCCAGAAGCCAGTGATAACATGTAAACACTGATAGTTCTGAAACCTTGGTGAAACAACAGCCAGAAAACTACACAGAAATCCAACACTCAACTTTAAATAGTGAAAAATAAGTTTAAAAATCATTATATTGAAAAGATTTGACATCAGTTTCATATTCTTACTCAGTCACTGTAATAAAGGTCTCTGACCATCTGGTGGGCTATAATCCATGCACTGCCCACTGGTACCAGTTAATGTTTCACCCCGCAAACATGTTTCTTCTGCTGAGAAAAAGAGACGAAGCAGATGCTATAATTATCTCACCATTTCCACACTTTGTTCTCGTTGTGGTTCCCCGGAATATCCTGCAGCACGCACTGGTTAAACTTCATGTCTGTACACATGTAACAAGGAAGCTGCTTCAGGTAAATTCAGCTGGAGAATGGGACTCTGTCCAGGAGGCCCACGCAGGTAAAAAAACAACTCATTCTAACCCTAACAACTTCCTTGAATGTGACACATTGTCAAGCAGATGATGTCTTCTTGAGATCGTTGTCTCCATGCACTGTAATGGGGCTCCGAGACCAGAGAACAACCCCTCCAATCAGATTCACTGCTGCTATATTTGTCCCAGAGAGGACTTAACACTAAACCTTCCTGGAGCATTCTGCTGCTGAATTAGAGCTCTAACTCATCTTATGGGTGACTTCATCTGCCCGCCCACTCTGCTGTTCTGGACACGCCCATTTCAGGGACGGGCCTCCCTCTCCTGACAGGTGTGGTTACCACAGGCACAACAGAGACACTACTCTTCCTGAAAACACTTCATTCACTGTTATGACAAATGTTATTGTCTGAACATAAAATCATGTGAGACAATAGGCATTCATTACTATTTTCTATTTTTTTTACCTTTAATTTGAAATTATTACATAAGGTATCCAAATGAATTCACAATGAATCCTTCCAGGTATATAAACTGGTTGAATTTATATCAGTGTTGTAGACGAAGAAGTTATAGAAAGAACAATTCAAGTATGACGTCACAACATCTCCTCTTACAGGTACAGCTGTTCATGATCAAACACAAAAGCGGCTTAAAATCCCTGAAGTTAGAAGAAGAGGAAGTTCTGGACTGAATTACAGCATCAGCCCTACACAGACAATACGGATTCAATAATGCATTACTGGAATGCAACAGGAAGTACTTGCACTTCCTAATGTCTCACTACAGCCAGTATTACTACTGAACATTCAAAGAAAAAAGCTCTTCTGTATATAAAAGGTGGAAGATTGTGTATATGTAGAAATTCTGATTTGCTGTTAAAAAAAATAAAAGGTGCAGCCTACCAATGTGTTTTGATGTTCTGATAAACCAGGCAGATTATTGGATTTGTTTCAGGGTGTGTATAGGGTGTCGGATAAATGCGATGGTTAAACAACAATGGCTCAACAAGCTGCCATTTGGGGACAGTATCACAGCCACACCCGCCCACAGAGAGGGACTCAAGTGGGCAGTTTCTAGTTTGGAAGGTCAAAACTGAGACTTCCGTATTTTCTAGGTTTTGAGGAAAAGGACAGTGCCTAACGCCTACCAAGAGTATTTCAAAAGGTCGACCAAGTAATGCTTGATTCTGACTCTGAAGACGTTTCTACTTTTAACCTGTCTAGCAGCTTTTAACTTGAAGGTGTTAATCCTTCAGCTAATACTGCTGAAAGCATGGCTGATGGGGTCAAAAGGCCAACAGTCCAACCAGGTTTTGACTCCTGTCCTGACTCCTTTTATTGTGTAATTGATACCCTTTGGTTTGTAAACACTTGAAACTAATTTGTTGCTTTTCTCAACTTTTCGCAAATCTCAACTGAAACATTAATGCCATCAAAACAGTTGTAAAACAGAAGCCATTTCACCGCTGCCTGGACATTAATGTTTGATATAAAAAAAAAAATCATTTCCAGGAGCTGCACCCTGGTCATATGTTTGTCACTGCATCTGTCCAGAAACAACTAAGACTATCTCTGTCGACACAGAAAAACGCTGAGATACCAGCAGCAATAGACTGCTCACTCACAAAACTAGTTATAAGAGGAAATCAAAATCAGAGAAATGAGGAAAGAGGCAATCATAATATTTTGGACCCAACAAATTGTTATCCAACTCAGTGTGTTTACATTTGAACATAAAAAGAGAACAATGACAAGAGCAAGTATGTTACTGGCTCAGCAACATCCAAAAGCAGTAACAAATGTGCATGTTGCATTTAGTAACTGCTATACACTCTGTAGACTGATTTATGGTGGTAAAACACTGTTACTTTGCTGTAGACTTACATTACTGTGTGCGGATTCTGGAGTATGCATGCCTTTGGGCCAAATTTAGTCACAGGGCTTGGTCCATGTAGTGACTGGGTTCTCCTGAAAGAGACAAGAACAAAAACAGACTTGAAGGATTTGGCACTGCAAGCTGATAAGAATTTTTTTTGATAAGAATGCAAAGTTCATGAATCATTTAGACAAGCATAAGAATGGTTTGACTGATTCATTAAATGTAATTTAATTTAATTTAAGTCACTTTCTTCATGGAGCTGCTGTAAAAATACTGTCAGAATTGCACTGAACTATTAACACTGAAATAGCAGATGTCTTTATCCACTCTGGAGCTCAGAACAGAGGGAAAGTCTTAAGAGCAAATCTATATGGACCGCACTGAAACTATGTCATTTGATCAGAGGTGAAAGGTCAGCTGCCCACAACTCCTGAGACCTTTGTTCTGTGTCACATTATGCAGCGAGCACATTCTAACACTGTGACCTCACCTTCCTGAGCTGCTTAATGGACGTTACAGCAACTGAGAGATAAATGAATTAATACTTTAATATTATTTTTTTATGGTGTCGTACATGCTCTCTGCTGAAGTCAAACTAAAGTCAAAATTCTATTTCTGTGTGATACCTGGTGACTTTTTAATGACGCTTTTACCAAGTTCAATGAAAATCTGTAGTGAGCAGTTTTTGCAAAAACCTGCTAAAATCTGAAGAAACCAAAAATAAAGCATATCGTCTCCACCAACCAGGTTTGCGTGGAATTTTTCCTGTCTTATGTCACAAAAGAGAAGTGTCATTGCCAAATATAGAAAACCCCCCACAGGAGTGTATTTTCACCATCTCGGATGAGTGCAATCATTGAATACGTCTTGTTTTCTTATTTCCTCATTGGTTACGACGCTGTCACAGCGTGGGTATAGCAACCCTCACCTTTTCACTTCTCCTTGGGAGAAACCCCGTCACTGTTGCTCAAATCATACACACAGTTGCGACATTCTTTGTGAACAAACATTTCATGCTTTTAACAGTTTCTTTTCAGGCATTTCTGTGATGAGTGAAGTCCTCAAATGTCATGTGTTTTGTCCCTTTTTTTATTTCCAAATACCACACAGCAGTGAGTCAGGCAGGATATTTTGATGTTTCCTGGTTTCATTCTTCTTGGCTGTTGTTGTTGTGTCAAACTTTGTCAAGTGAATGGTAATGAATGTGTTTTAGCGTGTTCATCATTTGCACTGGCTGGTACAGCATGTCCAGCAAAGACTGACAACAGCTGTGTGTAATGACTTTTGCTTCGAATATGACATTCATGACTGGGTTTGACAAAGAAGTTGTGCTGGTTGGACATCTACCTGTAGTCAGACAAGCTGCTAGCCGAGGACGTGCTCAGGCTGCGGATCTTCTTGTTGCGTCGAAGCAGGCCGCGGCTGGAAACTTCTCCTCCGTCCCAGGTGGAGCAGCAGTATGAAGCTGATTCCACTCTTATGTCCTCTCCTCCGTCCATCACACACGGCCAGGCTGCAAGGAAACTCAATAGTAAATATTCAAGAAGCTTTACTTTATTCGTATAGATTTGGAAATAATATCAAGAATATAGCAGACAATATATGAAATGATGCCAAAAATATCCAACACATTTCTGTCCCTCAAATTCCAGCATTCCTTTCCAATGACTGCCAACAGGTAAGCGCATAAACCAGAAAAAAAACATACGGTTTATAAACAAAGAGAATGTCTATTAAATGAGTTAATGTCTAAAAGAAAAAGGAAAACCACAGTACATGTCACACACAAAGGGGTTTCACCATCTAGAAGTCCGAATTTGACATCTATCGTCAGATCCTCCAGCTAGCCTTGTAAATGATTACAATAGAAAATGTTGAATTTTTCATAAAAGTCTAACCAAACAAAGTCTCCGCCGTGATGACTTGAACTCTGGTAACCGGCGACACGTCCAGCCGGTGAGCTAGCTAAACTAGTGTAAGCTAGATCGCAAGCTAAGCTGGTACTTAAGCACATTGGGGTGGGGGGGGGCAGGGAGGCGAAGTAGCATTTATTTCTGGCACCAACATTACCTTTCGACCACAACGACACCCTGGATGAAACCGTTTGGAGGCACAGCAACCTGCCTTGGGTTCAGAGCCTCGCCGTTATTTCAGTGACGATAACGTGACACCATTTCACTTCCCGGGAGCGCCGACAGACTGTCAACAGGCACCTCATCGCTTCCTGGTCCTCAGCGACCAATCATCGAGCGCCCTCACGGTGACGCCATCACGGACGACTTCCCAAAACATCGGAACACGAACAAGAACCCAAGCAGAAGTAATTAAATGTACAAGGAATACACGTCCCAACACATAGTGTCATGTGTGACTTTGTGCTTGATAGTTGTCAAATGTCTCTTCACTGTTTTGGTCACATAAACACAGCGGGATGTGAAATATTGTTAATATTGTCTGAGGTGAAGCAAGGTGAATCAATAATGATTGATTGATATTTTTCTGAATTGGGTGTCATGCATCAAGGTGCCCAGCCCACATGCAAAACAAAACAACTAAAGGACAGGAGACACAAAACAGTGTATGGCTCGCACATCAGTCCAAAGGGAAACAAGAAACAAAAGACAAAGCTGAGTCCACCTCTCTTAATATCGCCACAAAATTGGTCTTTAACGTTCTTAAACAGTCTTCTTGTGCCATTGGAAGGTACTCCAGATATATTGCGCCAGAAAAACCTTGTATGTAAACAAAGTGAAAATAGGCTTACACAAAACCTCTTCAAACCATCTGTTTGTAATTATCAATTATGTTTTGATCTTCTTAACAATCTAACAATCTTGGTTAATCTATTTCTATACACATGAAGATCAGCCTCTTCACACACACCAGCAAGCTCTCTTGCCCAAGACTGATCATTCTGAAGATCCCAAATAAGAGTTTGTTTTGTAACTCTATCGGACACATTGATTAGCCTGTTCCACAACATATTGATTAGCCTGTTACATGACGTAATAGTCGTTTGTTAACAAAGGGCTGGTGTGTGGAAAGTGTGAACACAACAGTACCTAGTTTTAAAATGTTCATAGATCACAACACTTCACTGAGCCTCTCCTGAAACTATGGACACTTTCTGAAACCACCCTTATTGGCAATATGAAATATAACTGTCCTACTTTGTGCTTACCATAACTACATGGTACAAGGGGGGATTATTCAACACACCAAGTTATGGTTGAGACGTATGTCATTCAAATGTCCACTGGATGTAGAAACGACCTTAATGAATTTCATGTAATATCCGCCAGGTGGCAGCAAGGGTCTACAAACTAACTGATGAAAGCTCACCAGAGATGTGTGTCTACCACACGATTGGTCAATGCTTTGTGGAAAAATGTTATTTTGATCTTCACAAAAACACCAGATGATATTGATGCAACAATGTGGCGTAAATGAGGAGTCAGGCAGCTCAACAGTGGATAAGAAATTGTTTATTTGACTTGAACATAATTAACAAGGAAACCAAACATGTCTGCAACATTCTAGCTTCAGTGGGAACTGCTCTAAGTGAATCACACTCAACACAGTAGGTCATCTCAAACTGCTTTTTATTACATCTTAAATAACAGTACATTTTAATATAGTTTCTATCTTGCATCCAGCTTTCGGTTGTACACTGACTGACTTGAAAATTAAATACAAAAGGTGAAAAGGGGACATTGGGGGTGCAGAGCTCTACAGTTATTTGATGGAGAAAGAGAGAAAAGGAAAGGGAATTTAATTAATTTTTAACATTTTTATTTCATTTTATTTTTTGCCAACTCCAGGCCTAACGCACAATTACAGCACATTTTTTTGTACAGAATGTCGCAGAGAAAAAACAGAATGGAAAAAATGTCACTACTGCTAAAGAAAGAGCGTCTCTGTTTACAAGGAGAAGGGAACAACAGAAAATTCTGCCATTCAGATGCTGCAAGATTTTTTTTTTCATTTTTTATTAAAGGACAGAAGAAAACCTGTTATAAAATGTTTTTCATTGTAAGTGGAATTTTGTATGCTACAGAAGGAATGAAATTTATTTGTCCCATTGTGTATGTTTCGGTGAATGAATGTATATATGCATGTGTGTACAATTTAAACATTTACGTTAACTTTTTAATTTGTGGAATCCCTCCCAAGTATGGACCGAGTAACCTTTTACGTTCTAGGATTTGCTTCTCGAGTGCATAGCTTTGACATTTTTGTTTAATCATGTATGCACGGAGGAGCCAAAAGGGGGGAAAAAAAGAAAAAAGAAAAAATATATAAATACCATTGTACTGATATATTCAACAGGTTATTTTCTTAAAGAAAAACATCAAAGGACTTAATTCCATATGCACCTTTTTAAGCAATTCTACAGCATGCGATTCTAAGAGATAACCCACCCATGGCAGACAACCAAAATCTTTTTTTTGTTTTTAACTTAAAAAGTTTCAATATCATTATTTTCAAACATTGATTTATACAACATGTCATTCACAGAGTAGTAACTGCATTTCCAAGCACGGAATGGGCACCTCTGTTAAAGAGAAACGTCCGGAATGCAACCGGGCTAAAGTGGAAGTACTTCCTACCCGACCAGTCACATCACCGGTCCTGACCACGGGCAAAACTTGGAAGAACTAAAGGAGCAAAGAAAGAAAGAAAGAAAAAAAAAGGTAAAAAGGGTGGGGAGGGTGGATTATGATCCAATGGGTTATTCTTCAATCTTCATTTAATTAGGCCAGACTGCTGCCAGACAAAAAGGTGTAAGAATGGTTAAAACGATTTTTGTTGTTTTTTTTGTTTGTTTTTCGTTTTAAAAACGAGCATTCATTATCATAAACAGCATGTGCTTGGTTAGTTAACTTTTTTTTTCTTTAGACATTATTCTATATATGCAAAGTTTAATTTTTGTGCAAACAAAGATTTGTGGACTACACTGGAAAAAAGGAACAATAAAGGTATCATGGGACTAAATATACAGAAGGGCCAGAAGTGGCTTGAGGACTCCCTGTTGAAGTGAAATTCTCTCATTTTGTTCTCCAATGGGATGAAGCTGAAGCTAAAACAAGATGATGTGGAGGTTTTATTTAAGTTGTCAAGTTAAAACATTCTTTAAAATGTAAAGACTAGGAAATAAAACAAAGCTTTGATCCTCATTTTAAACATTGTCCGACAGTTCACTGATCTACACCTCTTTGACAAAAAGTACTGAAAACAAAGAACAAAAAAACATTGCCAAAAACCTATTAAGAGTTAGATCACCGTCCTGTAATAACCTTCACTCAGATGCTTGTATAATGAGGTTGCTGGTCATATTTGCTCAGTGGTGACAGCAACAACGGTGGAGTATTTGTATTCTTACAATACCAGACCATGGTCATGAAAGGAATGCACATTTTTTCCCTCTGCTCTATTTTGAAACCACTACATTTCTCAAGCCTTTTTTTCTTTCTTTTCTCTGCAGCTGAATGAGTGACAAAACATTATTGTGCTCTTTTAATGAGAAGGAGAGAGAGAATTTTTGCCCTTGATAGTTATTGGGGGGGGGGGTAAGTCAGTATCATGGTGTTTTGAAAAGATTGGATATGCAATACAATTGAACATTGTGATGTTGGAATGGTACTTCCACAAATTAGGAGTCCGGGTGGCATCTGCAAATAAAATAAAATAAAAAAAGCATTTTATTCAACAACGCCACTCAGCGCAAAGGAAAGACATGCATTGGCATGTACACACAACTTACAAAATACTACACTTAGTTCAAAGGTCCTGGGCCAATTACCAAAATGATTCTTTGAGGATAATACAAGGATACTACAATTGTGGTCCCTTCAGCATTTAGAAAAATCTAATGATCGTAATGTCTGGCACCTCCCTTTCCAACCCCCAGATGGCAGTACACTCAAAGCTGACATTAGCTGATGGTAGCAACAGACCCCCCCAAAGACAATCCATCAGTTACCTTCACACTCTAGTTCCAGATCTTGAGGAAGCTGTCCCAGGACCCTGTTGCCACTGCCATGCCGTCATCAGTCACACCCAAGCAGCTCACTCGGTTATCATGACCAGCCAGGACACCTGCAAGGAGAGCCCAGGTTGAAACAGAGCAACTGACAGCACATGCTAGCTTAGACCTGACTGAAGATGCAATGGCTGGATGTCAGCCAATACCACAGTGATGTCCCTCAAGTACCCAATGAATATATAAGGAAACCCACTCCACATCTGACAGTACAATGTAACACTAGACGCTGTGGTTAATCTGGTAAAAAGAGCAGTAGACGCTGTGGTTAATCTGGTAAAAAGAGCAGTAGTAGTAACGAGTGCTGCTTTTAAATAACAGGCTCACACTCCATACTGCAACAAACCAAAGCATCAAATATGTGTGCATCCTAAAGAAGTCAGACGTGGGCCTCCTCTGATCCTTCCACGATGGAGTCAATACTGGTGAAGTATTCATGCCTCCACAGGGGTTCCTCCCTGCTGGAGCAGTGATGCCCGCTGTTCCCCCAGATGTGTGTCCGCTGTAAAGAATAGTAGACCTTCTATATGACCTATCAATATTACATATATCAATATCAATATTAAACTTCTGGCACTAAAACGGGAAGGTGCTTCCAGTTCAATGGTGTGTTAACAAAGTGTGTCTGTTCACTTGTGTAGCTGTGAGGACAACACCCAAGTCTATTATGTTGGAATCTAATGGGATCCACTGGTCTCAGTTAAGAGATTTTTGCTTCTTGGTTACATAAGGTGTGAGTTGTCTGTTTTGCATGTTGACTGATTCTGTTAATGTGCAAAAGTGACATGTCAAAATAATTTCTTCCATGCAGTATCTTGACTGTATCAGCTTACTTGTACAGCAGTAATGAAATGCTACTCTTCAATGGAATGAAACACAAGCAGCTGCAACTACACTATGGTGTTTATTTACTTGTCTTATCTTTTGACCAATTTGGGAATGTTGTGTAGCTACCCAAACATTTCTCCCAGCACATCATTAACTGTGGAGTAATGGCACGAGCACTTTGAAATCACACACTTTGCGTGGTCCAGTGCTGGAACACACATCTGACGTGATAACGCCGTACCGTCTAAGGTGAACACTCAGGTCAGTGGGTTTCAGTCAACCTGCTCCAAAGTTTGAAAAGAAGGGTGAAGTTATTGTTGTACTAGCTTCTTGGTTTGGGGAAAAGTGTTCCCCGACACGTTGGCTGACTTTGACCCTTTTTTTTTTTTTTTACAGGAGCCATTTTAACATGAAACATGAGCAAACCCATCTAATGGCATGAATTCATCAGAAGAAATCTATCACCCAATTCAACAAAATGACCTGAAACTACAAATTCACTTTGGTTTCCTCCCCATTTCTGGGAAGCACTCAGCATCAGGTTCTGACATGAAACATACACGGATATGGATGAATAATTATCACTAGCAATTGTTATAAGTATGACTTTTTATGTTCTCTTATTGATACAATTATACAGGTTGTGATTACGCTGTTACAACAGCGATTACAAAATAACTCATTTCCAATGAATTAACTTTCACTGAAATTTAGTACAACTTGCTCCTGCTTATTAAAGTTGTGTTTTACTATCCCCTCAGTATCAGAATCAGAATGCCCTTTATTGGCATTTTACAATACAACATGTATAACGAGATTAGAGAGCTTCTCCCTTTCCAGTACATTACAAACATAACAAAAACAAGTATGATATTTTGTTCATATGTGTGGGCCTTTATATCTTTTTTTGTCATTAAATACTTATGGTCTGAGCCTTTTCTGTCAGGAAACCCCAGGAAACGGACAAATCAGCAAATCAGCCTTGGTTATTTAGCATTACAATGGTTATGCAAGCCTGATCTTGTCCACCTCTGATGATACTACATTCAGAAAATTGATTGTCACTGTCTCGTCTATGGACAATGAAAATTGTTAAATTCCAAAACACATTGATACAACTGATAGAACAGTTTCAACAGACAGAACTCTGTGTACTGTCTGCTGCGTACCTGCACGGTCGGCCTTCAAAGTGTCCCAGACGTTGCAGTTGAAATCATCGTAGCCAGCCAGCAGTAGGCGGCCACTCTTGGAGAATGCCACAGAAGTGATACCGCAGATGATGTTATCGTGTGAGTAAACCATCAGCTCCTGGTCGGCACGCAGGTCAAACAGCCGGCAGGTAGCATCATCTGAGCCAGTGGCAAAGGCATTGCCATTGGGGAAGAACTGCAAAATAATTTTTAAACACACTGTTAGAGAGGTAAAAAGTCAGACACATTCCTTTTTACCTGCATCGCTTTGCTCATTATACCAGCTGCTGCTTTCAAGTTTGATTACTGTCACATTGACGATGTTTGGATATATGATGTCATTTGTCAGGATATCATTTCATTTCAAATATTAAAATATTTCTGTTTGCACGAGTTACCTTTGTAGATGAAAGTAAATTTTTAATTCAAAGCATATCCTCAATTCTGAAACCAAGAACTTTGTACGACCCTTGCGTTCCTCACACAAACAAAACATGAAGAGCGTTGAAAGAAAAACTAAGACTGGACATTTAAGGATGTGTGTATGGAACCTGTCAGATGTGTTTGCAGCCTTACACAGATGGCATTGATGTCTGACTCATGGCCAGTGAAGGTCTGTCGGCACATTCCTTCTCTGATGTCCCAAAGTTTGGCTGAAGCATCACAGGCTCCAGACACAAACAGCCTGGTGTCAGGCGCCAGAGACAGACTCATGACATCACCAGTGTGACCAGCAAATGTAGTCGTCTGCTGACCAGTTTCAATGTCCCACAGAGCGCTGCAAGGAAACACACAGAGGTTGAAGTCGAATTGAAGCTAGAATACCTACAGAGGAATCTGAGAAGGAAACCAGTCTAGTCCATGTTTGTAGAACTTAAGGGACTGGAAAAAAAACCCAGAACCGCTTCATTAAAACAAAGATTAATAATGAAAGCATGGAACAACAACTGAAATTTCACCAGCAGTTATGTAGAAGAGCAGCAGAAGTTGATCTTCACTGCTGGAGGCAAAACCTGGCACTGAAATGTTTTCGTCCTCATTCAGGGAATTAAAGGAATTTTTGGATAAAATGCTCATCCACTGCTAACTCCAAAACACTGTTTGCTCATGCGGAAATTACAACATTTTTCTAAATTACTGCAGTTCATTTTTTAAGCTTTAACGATTTTATTTTTTTAGCTTTCTGATATTTCCCTGATAACATTGAATGTATTAAGTACGTTTGGCTTAAAACACTGACACCTTTGACAGCAGCCAAATTAAGAATCAAACTCAAGTGTGTAATGCAAATAAAGCTCATCATTCCTCACTAATCACATGACTATAGCAGAATGTACCCGGAGAAAATCACAATAATTAAGAAATTGTCCTTGCTATCTTCTAATATCGTCCTACAGATGGCAGACTAAGCAAGACGACCACATGACATATGCAAACAAATACAAAAGCCTTGTAAAAATATTGTATTTGAAGTTTATAATGTTGGAGTGTGATGAATTTGAGTTAGAAATCTATTTAACAAATTGGAAATCTTTGAGGCTGTAGTTTGTGTAATGCTTTGCATGTAGTATCATGACTCACCAGGTGGTGTCTCCAGAGCTGGTGACAATCTGGTTGTCATCCAGGAAGCGACAGCACGACAGGTAACCTGACAGGAATCAGTCACACTAATTATTAAATGACTGATTTATGCAGAATTCTAGGAATCAAGCTCCTTATTTCCATATTGTCTGCACACAAACTGTCCTCACACAAGGCATCACAGAATGCTATCCATGCTGGATATGGGTGTGTGCAGGAGAAGACGTGACTGATTTAAAGACAACAAAAAACTGTAGGGCCTCTTCCTGTTCATGACTCCATAATTCATCTTTTACTAGCTGGAAGAGAGTGAGCACCCCTCCCTGTAGCTAGGGAACTAGTAAAGTGCTGACACACTTCCTACATCATGTGACACTGATCAGATGAATGCTTCTTGGCTATGTGCTCAACACGTAATGTTTGTGCTGGGAAAGATTTCAATCAGCCGTCAGTTTTGAAACGACCCAGTGTCTTGAATGGTACCAGTGTATCTATGACAATGTTACGTAAAAACACAGGCATAAGAGAAGGGCTTCCATCTAACCCAATGGAGGTTCATGGAGGAATATTACATAGCTAAGCCAACTTAATTTCAAAGTATTGAAAGATTTCACAGCAATTGTGAAGGCTGTTATCGTACTTTTTATTCTATAGTACTTCATTATTCAAAAATAGAGACCTGCATACACAAACATCAAAAAATACAGCAATCGAGTGCAACGGCAGTGCAATAGTATACCATTTACTTGTCAAGAAAGGCAATTGATATCCCTTGTCTGCTTTGAGAACTCTGGCCATTCGGACTTTTGTGATCAGTAAAATTATAAAGATTTATCTAGAAATACATAATACATATGTTCCAGTGGCAGTAGGTTCGACTGGACCAAACCCTGTAAAAAGCCTTCAAAATCTGGTAAAATGAAAGTGTGACGCCCACCTGTGTGTCCAGCCAGCTCACGGCTGACACGCACATTCCCCTCACGGGTCTTCAGGTTGTAGATGGAGCAAATGTTGTCCAAGCCTCCACAGGCAACATAGTTCCCAGACGGGGCATAGGCGCATGTCATCACCCAAGAAGAGCGCAATGGAATGGCATGGACCTGGATGACAGGAGAATGACGTAATATTAGCTACTACAAAGTGACAAGGCACAATGCAAAAAAAAAAAAAAAAACACCATCGGACATCATGTTTTGTCATGTGCTCAGTACTGTCAATCTACAGGAAGCTAGCTTCCAGAAAAATAATTAGGAAGTATGATTAAAGCTGACTTATGCTTCAATGAGCATGTAAAGACAAAGAGTCTCACTCACTAACATTTGAACAGAAATGTTTGTACAATGTAATGTAAATGTTTTGATTCATGACACATGTACATTAGTTTTTTTTCACACATCCTTGTATGTTTGTGTATCAAAATCATTCTAAAGTGACAGGCAGGCTGGCTGCAAAAACTGAAATCATTTTGTTGGAGGTGGAAGCCAGAAACATTTTTCATATTGTAACCTCCTATTATGGGTCAGCGTTAACAGAAGTGGAAGGGCTGAAATTCGGATTGTGGTGCACGACAAATAATTATTACAAAATAATAAGGTTTGACATCAAAGATTATGGCAAGAAATTAACTGCAATGAAAAAAATAGGGAAACGGTGGAAGAACAAAAGCAGATGAGACAGAGGATAACTGTCATCATTAGGAGGCATTTGGTCCATGAGAGAGAGAGCGAGAGAGAGAGACAGAGTTGCAATATCTATTCAGCCGAACAATTTAACACAACTGTTACATTTCAATATGAACATTCACCAATAAGCATACAACTAGCATTGCACCAAAAGTGACCACATAGAATGTGCACACAGTAATATTGTGTAAATGTACAAACATATGACAAGTGTTTTACCTTGTTTGTGGTGTAGCTGTCCCAGATAATAAGTTTTCCATCCTGAGAGGCACTGACCAAAAGCCTGATGGACAGAAAAATGAAAATAGTTGAACTTCTGAGTCCTTGAGACAATCATTCTGTACATGTCTTATCAGTTTAGACTGATAAGACATGTACAGGACAATGACAACATGTAGCTAATGTCTAACTTGTATCTATTCAGGACAGAACAAATATATTTCATAATTATGAGACGATGATACTCGGTTCCTGGTCTCTGTGCTCCTAGATAATACCAACTGAGTTATCCATACAGTCAGCTGTTTGACTATTCTGACAAATACTGTTGGAATGTTGGAATGTGCTACTAATATTTCGCTTGCACAGTTTGAGGAAAATCTACAATGAGCAAAACACAACCATAATAGACCACAAACACTTAACGGCACAAAATAAATAAAACTATATAAACTACTTAATACATGTTTTAAATATTGTACCTGAAAAGTTCATTTGTCAAGTTTGACAGGTAAAATAGTGTGTAAAAATATTGAAATATTATGGGTTATGGGTTTGATATATAAACTGAGAATGACGAAGTTGATCTGTGTGTGTGTGTGTGTGTTGGCCAGTCAAAGACAGAGAAGTTCCATTGGTTCCAAAGTTCTTATCGCCAGTTATGTTTATTGCACATGCTCTGAGCGCAACAACAATGAGAAGAGGATTTATCATGCAGTTCTAATTTCAGTCAGCAATGGTTCATATTCACCAGCCAACTGAGGGCGTTGATAAATAGTGAGTTTGCAGCTATACCACAAGCTTCACTAAGCCTGTGTACTTAACAATACTAAACTTGCATGGTGCCCTACTCAACAATGAAAAGCTGACGATGAGCACAAGAATCAGTATAAACCCTGTTTTTAAAACCAGACAGCTCTGGGTCCCTCTGTGGATCTGCTCTGCTGTCTAGGTCAATCCAATAAGAGTAACCACAGTGATGGTCCCAATGCACACAGGCACAGAAAAAGAAGTGAACTTGCTGAGGGAATATGCACATCTTAACTACCAGACTGGCAAGAGCATCCTGCTCACATTTAACGCCATGCCTGCCCTTGCACATATTGAAAATTAAAGCGTAAAAATAAATAATGCACAGAGCAACAAAGCACAGATTGTAGATACCATAAGCAGAGAAATATCCAAACCAAATTGCACATTATTTTCTGGTGCAACATGACATGTTAGCAAGAGATGGAGAAAGGGTTTATGTGCCATGTGGGAGATGAGGATGCAATGCTTTGATGTGTAAACTCAAAAAATAAATAAATAAATAAATAAACCTCTTGTTAGGCTGAAAAGTCAAGGCAATGTGCCTTGAACGAGCATTCCTTCTGACAGCCAGCAGGGGGCAAGCCCACTGGATGTAAAGAGCAGCACAGAACAGACTCTTGATGATTTTTTGTTTTTTTCAGGAAATATCTGAGTTACACTAGTAGAATGCAGTTTGATGCTTATGTTATAAATTATGGGCCCATTAAGAGACAAAAAAGACCACAAGGTAGGGGCAGGGTATGATTTAGGGAGAGGCAACCTGGGGAATCCACTACTAGAACAACCTGAGCCATGTTAACATAAATTCCTTTTATATTTCGTGCAATGCTACTACGCCCTCTCGTTCTGTAATTATTACCCTCAGCTTGGACCATGTTTTAAGAAGTCAGGAAGCCATGCAGCTGCAATGTGTAGACTGGCAAGCAAAAACAAAACTTGAGCAGAAAAAAAAACTGGCAAGATAGTTTTCTTGACATGATCATTTTTGTATTTACTGACAATATGAACTGTGCTGCCACTGGGGTCTAATATCACTTGGCAGTTAAACACAAAACCGATTCTGAAACCCCACTGCTCCTCAGCAAAGGCAGTGGTGCTGGACACTTTGCAGTGGAGACACCTGAACAACTATACAAGTGAAAATTTCTGACAGTTAAGACAGGGCTATCAACTGTCAGGTAGTTTAATATTGTGGATCATTGGGTTTTGTTTACCATCTTTTGGCCTTTCACTTTTGTGTGAGCAATCTCTGTGACGTTCTGCAGAGGACTGACAATGGGCTGCTGATTTCTGTCAGGTGTGTAGGAGCAGGTGCCATCTAAAACCATCAGGACAAGGGCTCCTCGAGGACCAGGGTTCTGCACACCACACTTAACTGATGGATCATTATTGTTTGAAGTGTTTCTAAACTAAACTAATTTGGTGGGTGGAAAGTCAAATCTCTAATTTCAACTCATATCACCATCATATTTTAACTCCCTACTTTTATCCATCTCTGGGGTTGCTAAAAATAGGAGCTTAGTCTAGACTGTGGATCAAAACGTCTTCACACAACCTTCACTTAGGGTAGCTTAGCTCTAGCTCTGTCGCACACAGCTGCTTGTGTGAATGTTTCTATTGGAATAGTCTGTTTGCTAAGTGTCATGACATAACTGATGAATTGGTGCTATACAAATAAAATCTGATTTGACAGAAAAAAAAAAAAAAAAAAAAACAAGCCCCCTGGACTGTGAGACACTACCGGATGAAAGGAACAGAGAGTGAGAAAACACAGCCATGCTACTTTTCATAGGCATTTGACCTGGAGGATGGTGGAGTAACATTGCAAATTTCCATGGTTTCTCTGTGGACTGATGCAAATCAGCACTACCGTTACTGGTTGGTTAGCTGCTAAGCTAAAGTCTACAACTCTAGAGGAAAAACCTCATGTTCACTGTTGCTTCACATGCCTTTGCTACCTAGTCTCAACACAACTCCAACAAAGGACGCCACTGAGTATCTCAACCTCCAGTGCAACAACATAGCATATACAGACACGAAACCATCATTTACCTAGGGATAGTGTGATAAATTCAAACCAAATAATCAATGCGCATTATCTTCTCTACTAGTGTTAGTATGATGTATCATTTTGGGACTAAAAAAGGGGGTGGGGGCGACTTGTTTACAGAAGATCTATTGTAAGACCTATTGTGGAATGCCATAACTTCAAAAGGACCCTGAGGACAAGTAACCAGAACAAAGACAGACTTACATGCTTTTATATCCATTTCCTGCATCTAGGCAAGAGGGGCAGAGGAGGGTGGTGGGATGAAATATTTAGCTAATGGAGTGAACAGAGTTGAATGAGATTACCTCGAATCAGTGCCCCAATGCATGGCATAGATTTTAGCCAGATGCCCTCTCAGTGTCCGTCTGGTGCGCATCTGAATTCGGCCAACGGGGTCAATGTTAGCTGTGATCTAAACAGGATTAAGATCAGAGAAATTAACAAGAAGCAAAAGATGAGATACTTAAATAAAATTGACAGATTGCCTTCATACTTTATTAATACTTTACATTTTTATTCCAAACAGTGACAGCACACATTTCTTACCTGAGACAGGGTAGCATCTGCACACGCTTTCCTGGCATCCTGAAACATGACAAATCAGTTACAACAGCCCACAAAGTGTTAATCAAGGACTATGTCCCAGACTTGGAAAACTTTCAGTTATCACACCAGGTGCTGAGAACAGAAAAGTTCAGTGGCATTCATGATATATCTACATCTATACATCACACAAGATGATGAAATTATCTGACACTGCATTTTCATAATGTTTAACTTTGTGTGCATTGAAACAGAAGGATTTCAGAGCAGTGTTTTCTTCACCACCCTGTCTGAAGTGTCCCGATAGCAGGAAACCTAACTGAGAAATTGATAATGTCTTTGCATAACCATCATAGCAACTTGAGAAAAATTTAAGTGCAACATAAACTTACTCTGATCTGGTTCTTGAGCTGCTCAGCCTCCTGGCGTAACTGATCCAATTCACTCATTTTCCTCTGCTAATGGTGTGCTTCGCTCCGCCGCCTAGACTCTTGCAGATCTGGAGGAGGCAAACATGAGAGGCTGATTAATTCTAATCTAATGGTAATGTTACTCTGAATTCCAGTTGCACCAAAGACATTTCAGCTAACCCTTTGCCAAAGGTTTGAGACATGCATTCTGTTGACACTGTGACTTAAATTTCCCTTCAATGAAATCTCCAAGGCCCAGATAATGTTGAAGGGACTTCAAACAGCCAAATACTTTTTAGACAGCCATCATGCCAGCTTGACACAGTTACCTAGCAACAGGGACTTGGCAGCTTCTCCAGCCTTAAGATATCAAATGAAGAGGATGTTGAATTTCTTCTCTAACTCTCAATATACTACCCAGGTGCACATTGCAGTCACAGTCAATAACTGTCCGCCAACAGCCAACACAAAAATAAATTTGGAAACGTACCCCCTGCAGACTGGCGAAACAAAGCAAAGATTGAGAGTCCAGATATCAAAAAGGCAGAAAGGGTAGAACAAGAGACCAAACTGGGCTCCGTAAGAATGCTGGAAACCCAAAGTGCACAGTCGCTGGGAGTCTGGGAGGAGGTTTCCCTGCTCTGGCCTCTGGACTGTAAACTCTCCTCCAATGTCATTCCTGTAATCCTGGGACACAGTTGATTCAGCTCCTCCAGGAAAATCCGGTTAAGACAAAACCTGCTGATGATCCTAAAAGCAGTGGCGATATCGCTGACCCCAATCCTCTGGTTGACGCCCTTAACACAGACACTTTCCCTTTCCCAAGTGAGAGGACAAATTTAATACAGAACAAATATCACAAGTTAACAATGATGAACTATGTCTTCCCATTCTCTGGCAACTTTGACACAGATGGATAACACGTTGTGAGAGATAATCCTCACTAGTTTCAGAGCCTATTCGCACAGCTTCTAATTTCAATTATCAAACAATATCATTGACATTCATTCATTCCAGTTACAGGTCACGGGTCATGCTGGATCCTATCCCAGCTGTCGACGGGTGGACGGTGGGGTATACCCTGGACGAGTCACCAGCTCATCTCAGGGCCACATGAAGGACAGACAACCATTCACACACACTCAACACCTACGGACAATTCAGAGAGACCTATTAACCTCAGCACGCTTTTGGAGTTGGGAGGAAGCCGGAGAACCCGGAGAGAAACCACGCAGACACGGGGAGCGCATGCAAACTCTACACACTAAGAGCCCAGGTCAGGAAGCACACCGGAGATCTTCTTGCTATGAGGCAACAGTGCGAACCACCGTATGGCCAGCATACAATTAATTTAATACTTTTACTTCCTCCTTACACATGCTATACAGCTACATACTTTATTGGAAATACTAGATAGCATATACTGTCTGTCAACTATTAGATGATTATGGCTGCCATTGTAAATAGCTTACCTGCCTGTTTTTGTTTCTATGGGTCCTTTGTCCAGGGTATGTTGAGACCTTCTGAATGAAAACCTTATCCTGAAGGCGTCCAACATCCCAGTAGCTAACTGCCACCTGATTGGCCAGTGCGGCTAAATGGGGCTGCATCTAAGCAAGGCGCTTTAACTGCCTAATCTTGGTGACAATAATGTCTCATGGTAATATCACTGGCTAATTCTTATCTTCACTTCAGTATCCCTTTGTACGAGGAAATGAAAATCACTAGTGGCATTTTAACTAAACATGTCAATAGATCAGTAGATACTATAACCTGGCAAATAAACTCTGAAGCTTTTAGTTTTCAAATTTGTGTACTGGGCCTTTTTTTCCACCGACTGATGAGGTCTAGCTTCACCTTTCATATTCATTTCCCATTCTAAATACCTTTCTCTGGGACACAACTAGAGTTCCAATCACAATCGATAAACTCACAGTACAGGTTCTGAGGGGGTGTTACCAGGGTGAATTGGGTTGTTGAGATTGCCAAACATAAACCTTGAACGAATCAGTGTGTATGGCAACTGTCACAGATAAATAACTTGAAAATATTGGACATCAAATATAGTTATTTTTTCTATGAATTCTTCTTCTTCTCCTTTCGGCTTTGTCCCTCTTCAGGGGTTGCCACAGCGAATCATTGATTTCCATCTTTCCCTGTTCTCTGTATCCTCTACTCGGACTCCAACTACCTCCATGTCCTCCCTCACTGCATCTATAAACCTCCTCTTTGGCCTTCCTCTCTGTCTCCTACCTGGCAACTCCATCTCTAACATTCTCCTAGTTATTTTTTCTATGAATACTTCTGCAAAATGAGATTCCAAAGCATCATGCATCTATTCATCTCTTTATCATGATTAGCAAAGCCCTGGAGAACACTTTACCTGACCGGAAAAAAATGGGTAAACTTCTACACTGGCTGTGCTGTCATAACTTGAAGGATTGAGACATATAGATATATACTGCATCACATCCATCCAAATAACAATTCTGATCACTCAAGTATTTTTAACCAGCCCTGGGGAAGTTGATTAAAGAGTTTTTGCCTTCACTATTGGTTAAATTAGTTAAACGCGGACTTGGATGGCTAGGCAATGAAAATGTTTTTTGGGGCTTAAAGATCAGAAAAGATCTGCACTTCTGCGTGCAGATCTTTTCATTTGAAACAATACTTTTTCTAAAAGACTATATTTCATGTTTAGGTCAAATACAGCTTGATCAAATTAGTTCTATTTCTATTAACAAACTGAGGGGGTTCTTTGCTGGTGATTATTATTAGCATGAGAAGCTTGATTTAGAGGTCTCTGTTGCCTTGTGCTGCTGGTGGGAGTGCTGAAACCAATGTCGGCCCAACAGAGGCTGACTTTGAGGCCTTTTCTTTCTGCCAGCTATTTTTAGAGAAGTGGTGGGGGAGGAGGAGAGAGAAGAGGGAGGGAAGCAGACTTCACATTTTCCAGCCACTCCTATCAGCTCTGACATCTCAAGCGCAACACAGTGACAAGGAGAGAGGAAGTGTAATTTGACTCCATCGCACTAGCAGACTTCATTGGTATTTCTCTTCCCAAAACAGAAATTTATGCAAGGTGGGCTTCTTAAAGCAAGCCTATACAGTTAAATAGGGTAGAATCTGAAATGTTATGTAAATATGAAAACAGTGAAAAGGGTGTTATCCGATCAGATGTGCAAACATGCATCCATTTCCAACACTCAAATAAAAGCAAATGATAAATCCTTTCTCTTTGTTGACATATTAGTCATAGGATTTCCATCTGGTGTCAGAATGCATGAGTGACCGCTGATGATCAAATCTCACTTCCCTGCTCTGAAAACAAACCTCTGTCATGTTTGTGGCCGCATTCTTTCAACCAGTGTGAGGAGGCAGCTATGCTTTTCAAATGTCTAGTCTGAAAGACCATAACGTGGATAAGAAATCACATGTTGAAGGAATCATTTTCCTCTGCGCAATGGAAAATAATTTCTTTCTGCAGCAGCCCAGTTTGCATATGTATTTAGTGAGGATGCTCTCGTCAGGAGTTTTGGGGCCTTTCGCTGGATGCACTGGTCTGCAGAAACAGACAACTGACCAAAGAGTGTATTTGAAAAATTTACTACTTTTTCAGCATTATTTGATAGATTCTTGAAAATATTGTGTGTGTGTGTGTGTGTGTGTGTGTGTGTGTGTGTGTATATATATATATATATATATATATATTAAGTATAATGGATCACTATTGCTCATTCGTCCTCCTAAAAGCAAAGCATATTCTTCCTCGTAATCAAAAGATGCACTTATGATATTATGAACTAATCACAGAAG